>CAUYQU010083771.1:0-25276 GCA_963574635.1 Cheracebus regulus
GTGGTTGCTGGCTCTTCCCTTGTGTGCGAGTCCAGCCCGCCCGGAGACTCTCCAATAAAGCCTGAGCTTTTTGAATCGCCTCATGTTGTTCGGTTGTGCTTCGGGGTTCAAGCGACAAGGGTCCGAGGGTCCGGGCAGGTCAGACACTAACATACCCAGCTCATTTTGTGTATTTTTTAGTAGAGATGGGGTTTCTCCATGTTGGTCAGGCTGGTCTCGATCTCCCAACCTCAGGTGATCCACTCACTTCGGCCTCCCAGAGTGCTGAGATTACAGGCATGAGCTACCATGCCCTGCCAAAATTTTTCTTTTCTTTCATTCTTTTTTTTTTTTTTTTTAAATTTGTGAGACAGGGTCTCACAAGCTGGAGTACAGTGGTGTGATCATGGCTCACTGCAGCCTGAGATCCCCGGGCACAGGTGATCCTGCCTCAGCCAAGGAAGTAGCTGAGACTAAAGGCACAAGCCACCACATCCAGCTATTTTTTTCTGTTTTTTTTTTTTTAGAGATAGTGTTTCATTAAAGTACTGAGATGACAGGCGTGAGCCACTGTGCCCAGCCTTATTTCTTAAATGATAAAACTTGAAAGTTGGGCTGCAGAGTAGATATTATGTTAACAGACATGAAAATAACAATCACCTTCAGAGCTCTTGGTTTACTAGGTGCATTGTCAATGAGCAGTAATATGTTTAAAGGAATCCTTTTTTCTGAGTAGTAGGTCTCAACAGTGGGCTTAAAATACTCAATGAATACTCAGTAAGACATGCTGTAAATAGATAAGCTGTTATCCAGGCTTTGTGGTTCCATTTATAGAGCACAGACAGAATAAGTTTAGCATAATTTTCAAGGATCCTAGGATTTTCAGAACAGTAAAAGAGCATTGGCTTCAGCTTACGTCACCAGCAGCATTAGCCCCTAACAAGAGAGTTGGCCTGTCCTTTGAGTCTTGAAGCCAGCCATTGACTTCTCTCTAGCTGCGACAGTCCTAGATGGCATCTTCTTCCAATAGAAGGCTATTTCATCTACATTGAGAGTCTGTTTAGTGTAGACACTTCCATCAGTTGTCTTAGCTAGATCTTCTCGATAACTTTGTACAGTTTCTGTGTCAGCACTTGGTGTTGCTTCTTGTACTTTTATGGAGACAATTTCTTTCCTTAAATTTCATGATCCAGCTTCTACTTGCTTCCAACTTTTCACCTGCAGTTCCTCACTTCTCTCAGCTTTCATAGAATTAAAGAGAGTTGGGCCTTGCTCTGGATTAGGGATTGGCTTAAGGGAATGTTGTGGCTAGTTTGATCTTCTATCCAGACCACTCGAACTGTCTCCATATCAGCAATAAGGCTGTGTTATCCTTCATATATTCACTGGTGTAACACTTAATTTTCTTCAGGATCTTTTCCTTTGCATTCACAACTTGGCTGTTTGGTGCAAGAGGCCTAGCTTCTGGCCTGTCTCAGCTTTTGACATGCCTTCCTCACTAAGCTTAATCACTTCATCTTAGTGATTTAAAGTGAGAGATACCTGACTCTTCCCTGAATTTGAACACTTAGAGGCCATTGTAGGGTTACTCATTCGGCTAATTTCAGTATTGTTTTGTCTCAGGGAATAGGGAAACCCAAGGAGAAGGAGAGAGACAGGGAAATGGCTGGTTGGTGGAGCAGTCAGCATACACAACATTTACTGATTAAGTTCATCTTATATGGGTGTGATTCTTGGCACACCAAAATAATTTTACGATAGTAACACAAAGAAAACTGACCTCATGTCACCACAACAGATATAATAGTTATGCAAAAGTTTGAAGTATTACAGGAATTACCAAAATATGACAGACAAAAGTGAACACATGCTGTTGGAAAAAATGGCATCAATAGATTTGCTCAGTGTATAATGACCACAAACCTTCAATTTGTATAAAATGCACTGTCTGCAGAGTGCAGTAAAATAAAACACAGTAAATTAGGTATGTGTATACTTTTGAAATACATTAGTATTATTCCAAACTAGATCGTTATAAATGAAAGTATTAATTGTAATCTCAAGGACAATTGCTAAGAAAACTTTAAAATATGTAGCAAAAAATGACAGGAGAATTAAAATGGCATACTAGGAAATATTTAACACAAAAAGGCAGTAATGGAAGAATAGAGGAATAACAAACACATAAAACAGAAAACGAGCCAGGCACAGAAACGATTATAGGCTCATGCCTGTAATCTCCGCACTTTAGGAGGCCGAGGTGGGTGTATCACAAGGTCAGGAGTTCGAGACCAGTCTGGCCAACATAGTGAAACCCTGTCTCTACTGAAAATACAAATTAGCTAGGTGTGGTGGTATGTGCCGGTAATCTCAGCTACTCAGGAGGCTGAGGCAGGAGAATTGCATGAACCCGGGAGGTGGAGGTTGCACTGAACCAAGATCAAGCCATTGCACTCGAGCCCCGTTGACAGTGCAAGACTCTTTCTCCAAAAAAACAAAAAATGAATAGCAACATGGCAGACAAATTCTTACCGGTAATTATGTTAAATGTACATGGATAAACATTCTAATCAAAAGACATAAATCAGCAGCATGATTTTTTTTTTAAGTGACCCAACTAAATGCTGTCAACAGGACACACTTTATATTCAAAGATATTAATAGGTTGAAAATGAAAGGATAGAATAACATATACTATGCAAACAATAATCAGAAGAGAACTAGGGTTGCTATACTAATATAGATTTTAGGATAAAAGTTGTTATGAGTCAAAGAAGGACATTATATGGTAAAAGTGTCAATCTGTCTACAAGATATAACAGTTAAAAACCTATGGCTGGACACTGTGGCTCATGCCTGTAATCCCAGTACCTTGGGAGGCTGAGGCAGGTGGATCAATGGAGGTCAGGAGTTTGAGGACTAGCCTGGCCAACGTGGTAAAACACCGTCTCTACTAAAAATACAAAAATTAGCTAGGCGTCGTGGCACATGCCTGTAATTCCAGCTACTCAGGAGGCTAAGGCACAAGAATCACTTGAACCTGGGAGGCGGAGGTTGCAGTGAACCGAGATCGCACCACTACACTCCAACCTGGACAACAAAGCGGGACTCTGTCTCAAAAAAATAAATAAACAAACCCTTTAGTGCATCTAACAACAGAGCCCCTAAAGGGGCTAACAAAATTGAAGGGAGAAATGGGCAGTTCACTAATAATACTAGGGGACGTCAGTACTCACTCCACTTTTTTCCTTTATTTTATTTATTTATTTTTTTGAGGCAGCGTCTCACTCTTGCTCTGTCACCCAGACTGAAATACAGTGGCACAGTCTCTGTTCACTGCAACCTCTGTCTCCTGGGTTCAAGCGATTCTCCTGCCTCAACCTCACGAGTAGCTGGGACTACAGGCATGCGCCGTCACACCCAGCTAATTCTTGTATTTTTAGTAGAGCGGGGGTTTCACCACATTGGCCAGGCTGGTCTCGAACTCTTGGTCTCAAGTGATTCATCTGCCTTGGTCTCCCAAAGTCCTGGGCTTACAGGCATGAGCCACCGGATCTGGCCAGTACTCCACTGTCAATACTGAGTAGAACACCTAGACAGAAAATTAAGGAACTGGAAGACTTGAACAATAGTATCAAACTGTGAAACCACTTAGGTCTAATAGGCATTTATAGAACATTCCACTTAACAACAGCAGAATACACCTACTTCTCATGTATACATGAAACATTCTCCAGGATAGATCATATGTTAGGCCATAAAACAAACCTCAATAAATTTAAAAGGATTGAAGTTATATGAAGTAGGCTGGGCACAGTGGCTCGTGCTTATAGTTATAGTGCTTTAGGAGGCTGAGGCGGGAGGATTACTTGGGCTCAGGTGTTCCGAGACCAGCCTGGGCAACATAGTGAGACCTTATCTCTGCTGAAGAAAAAAAACGCTAGGCATGGTGCCACATCCCTGTGGTCTCAGCTACTCAGGAAGCTGAGGTGGGAGGATCACTTGAGCCCAGGAGGTTGAGGCTGTAGTGAGCCATGATCCTGTCACTGCACTCCAGCCTGGGCAACAGAGTGAGACCCATTCTCAAAAACAAAACAGCAAAAAATAACTTATATGAAGTATGTCTCTGACCACAGTAGAATAAAATTAGTTATCAGCAACAGAAAGAAATTTAGAGAATTCACAGATATGTGGAAGTTAATTAACACACTCCTAAATAATCAAAAGAAGAACAAGCAAAACCCAACAGAGGCAGGGAGAAGGAAATAATAAAGATTAACATAAATAAATGAAATAGAGAATAGAAAAATGAGAGAAAATGAACTAATCAAAAAGTTGGTTCTTCTAAAAGATCAACAAAATTGACAGACTTTTAGCTAGACTGACCAAGAAATAGAGAAGACACAAAGTACTAAAATCAAGAATGAGAGACACACCGGACATGACTACCAAATAGAAGAAAACTTTTTTTTTTTTTTTTTTTAGAAGACAGGGTCTCGCTCAATCGCCCAGGTTGCAGTGCAGTGTGCAGTGGCATGATCACAGCCCACTGTAGCCTCTATCTCCCAAGCTCAAGCATGCCTCCCCAGTAGCTGGGCTCACGAGTACACACCACCACTCCCAGCTTTTAACTTCTTTTGTAGAGTTAGCATCTCTCTATGTTGCCCAGACTGATCTCGAATTCCTGGGCCCAAGCCATCCCTTCCAGAGTGCTGGAATTACAGATGTGAGCCACCTCGCCCTCCCAGAAAATAATAAGGGAGTGTATATGTGTGTGTGTATATATATATATACATACACACACACACACACTGAGAGATACCTGACTCTTCCCTGAATTTGAACACTTAGAGGCTATTGTAGCGTTACTCATTCGGCTAATTTCAGTATTGTTTTGTCTCAGGGAATAGGGAAGCCCAAGGAGAAGTAGAGAGACAGGGAAATGGCTGGTTGGTGGAGCAGTCAGCATACACAACATTTACTGATTAAGTTCATCTTAATCATATATATACTAAACAAGATCGCACTCTGTCACCCATGCTGGAATACAGTGGCATGATCACAACTCACTGCAGCCTCAACCTTTTAGGCTCAGGCAATCTTCTCATGTCAGCCTCCTGAGGAGCTCTGACTGCAGGCACACGCCACCACACTCAGCCTCCCTTATAAATTCTATCAAACGTTTAAAGAGGTATAATAGTAACACCAGTACTTCATAAACTCTCAAAAAATATGGAGGGAACTTTTTGTTTTTTTTTGAGATAGTCTTGCTCTGTTGCCATACTGGAGCCCAGTGGCACGATCTCGGCTCACTGCAACCTCTGCCTCCTGGTATCAAACTATTCTCCTGCCTCAGCCTCCTGAGTAGCTGAGGGATTGCAGGCGTATACCACCATGCTAATTTTTGTTTTTTCAGTAGAGATGGGGTTTCACCATGTTGGTCAGGCTAGTCTCACTCCTGACCTCATGATCCACCGCACCACGGCCTCCCAAAGTGCTGGGATTACAGGCATCAGCCACTACCTGGCCAAGGGAACATTTCTTAATGATTCTTTGAGGCCAGTTTGCTTTAGGAAAGCAAGGTTGGTTCAACATACACAAAAACAGTTGAGGGAGATACTAATACAATAAAGGGGAAAAATGAACATCTCAGTAGAAACAGAAAAAGCATTTAACAAAATCTAAAACCTTTTTATGTTGAGTAAAAGCACTCAACAAACTAGAAATAGAAGGGAACTTAACCCTATAAAGGGCATCAGTGAGGAACCTGCGACTAACATAATAAAAGGTCAAAGACTGAAAGCTTTACGCCTAAGATGAGAAACAAGGCAAAGATGTCTGTTTTTGCCACTTCTACTCAACATTATACTGGAGGTGCTAGCCAGGGCTTTTAGGCAAGAAAAAAGACATAAAAGACATTCAGATTGAAAGGGAAGAATTAAAACTATTGTTAAGTGACATTATTTTGTATTTGTCATCAAGTTGTGAAAGAAGCCAGATGCAAAAGGCCACATATATTATACACTGCATATGAAATATCCAGAATAGGCAAATCCATGAGACAGAAAGTAGATAAGCGATTCCCGAGGGCCCGGGGAGAGGCAGAGGGGGACATGACTGCTTATGGATACAGGGTTCCTTTTATGTGTAACAAAAATGTTTTGGAACCAGATAATGATTATGCTTATGATTACATAATCTAAAACCACTGAATTGTACACTTTTAAATTGTGGATTTTATAGTATATTAATTATATCTCAATTTCCAAAAAAGAAAAGCAACTTGATTGCTATTTCTTATTTTGGTTTATTGATATTTCTGTTTTTAAAAGGGCAAAAAAAAATCTTCTGTGTATTGAGTTGGACACTGAGTAGTGTTTCTTTTGTTCTAGTTAGCATTCAGTCATCTTTGTTTTTTTTTAGTAGAAATTCCTAATTCATCAATAAATTGCAGCCAAACTATTAGAAATAAAATTTTTTTCTGTGTAAGCAGTCCCCAACAATGTTTCTGGGTAATGATCAATATTTTATTTAGTGTCATAATTATTAAAATTATAGTAGGTCACCTGTCAGTAGTATTTAGTAATCTTTAGCGAGGTGGTATGTTTTAAAGTTTGGAATGCCCTTTTATTAAAAAAAAAAAAATTTCCCCCAAGACAGTCTCATTCTGTTGCCCAGGCTGGAGTGCAGTGGCACTGTTGCAGCTCCCTGCAACCTCCACCTCCCGGGTTCAAGCAATTCTCCTGCCTCATCCTCCTGAGTGACTGGGATTACAGGTGTATGCCACCATGCCTGGCTAATTGTTGTATTTTTAGTAGAGATGGGATTTCACAATGTTGGCCAGGCTGATCTTGAACTCCTGACCTCATGATCTGCCCACCTTGGCCTCCCACAGTGCTGGGATTACAGGGATGAGCCACTGTGCCCAGCCTTAAAAACATTTTTTTTAATAGAGATGGTGTCTCACTATGTTGGCCAGGCTGGTTTCAGACTTCTGGCCTCAAGCAATCCTCCTGCCTTGGCCTCCCAAAGTGCTGGGATTACAGGTGTGAGCCACAACGCAATTTTTTTTTCTTATTTTATTATTTTTTTGAAGATGGAATCTTACTCTGCCACCCAAGCTGGAGTGCAGTGGGATAGTCATAGCTCACTCACTGTGGCCTCAAACCCCCAGGCTCAAACAATCCTCCTGCCTCAGCCTCCTGAGTTTTTTGGATGTTGTTATTGTTGAGACAGGATCTCACTCTGTCACCCAGGCTGGAGTATAGGCGCCATCATGACTCACTGCAGCCTCAATCTCCCAGGCCCAAGCAATCCTTCCACCTTGACCTCCCAAGTAACTGAAACTACAGGTGCACACCACCATGCCTGGCTATACTGTGTATTTTTTGTAGAGATGGGATTTCACCATGTTGCTCAGGCTGGTCTCAAACTTCTGAGCTCAAGTAAATCACCCACCTTGGCCTCCCAAAGTGCTAGGATTACAGACATGAGCCACTGCACCTGGCCTAGTGTGTGTGTGTGTGTGTGTGTGTGTGTGTGTGTGTGTGTGTGTGTGTCTCCCTAGATCCTTCCTCAGTAACTCCTTTGGTTTTTAATATAAAGTTTCATTGATTTGGCTGGGTGCGGAGGCTCACACCTGTAATCCCAGCACTTTGGGAGGCTGAGGCAGGTAGATCATTTGAGGTCAGGAGTTCGAAACGAGCTTGGCTAACAGGATAAGATCCCGTCTCTACTAAATATGAAGTTTCATTAATTCTGTGACACAAGTGGCCTCAAACTCCTTGGCTCAAGCTGGAGTGTGATTTGTTATTCCAGACGTTAGGGAAACTGAGGTACTGCAGTGGTTATTTTAAACTCAGCCAGCCAAGATAGATTTGGAGTGTTAGATTTGGCCCCAGCTCTTCTCATCATCCTAAGTTATTTTTTTGATGTCAAATTATGTTTTTTTATCTTAAACTAGCATTATTTAAATTTTAAAAGAAAAATGCTGTCCTAAAATGAAAGATGAAGAAATCTCAGAATCCAGACCCTGTACTGTATTCCAAAATACTTTGGTCTAGGTGGCTGCAATAGCAAAATTACATGAGGCCATATTTGGGCAACAAGGCCCTTTTTCTTCTTGCTCACCCTCCCTTTTCAGCTACCCAGTACCAGCATACAGATTGCTGAGTTGTGTCCTTTAAAGATATTGACAATATGGCCAGATACCAGTGAAATAGAATTAGCTTTTAACAGAAGGATCAAGCTCCTATGTGGGCTAATGTAGCAGTGGTTGAGAGGTAAAAGATAATATCCAGGAGGCCAGTCTCCCTTTATCTGCTGTTCCTGTTTCAGCTTTCAAAGGCACCATTTAATGGCCTGGAGATGGGTTGAAGTGATAGGATTTACTTCAAATCACTGTAGATTGTTTTTGTGATGATGGTTCATTATACTGTAATTCTATTGTCTTCCTCTGTACATAGGTTGAGAGCACGATTGGATGCTTACTTTCAGGTGAGCAGGACCCAGCCTGACTTGCCAGCTACCACTTACAATTCAGAGACTAGGAATCCTGTGTCTGAAGACTTACAGATATCTAGCAGTTCTGATTCTGACAGTGACAGCTCTACAGAGTATGGAGAGGTTGTTGACCAGACAGAGGAATCTGAAGCTGTCATTTCAGAAGGTCAGTATTTTATCCAGGTTTGGACTCAGAAGTCTAACATCCATGAAGCTTAAACTTCAGAAGGCTAGAATCTCTAGATTTGTGCCTTAACACTTTCCCTTTTCTCCTCTAAATGTTGTGGATTCCTGTTTTATAGTATAGAGCCTTCACTGGCCATAATATAGAGAGGATTTGATCTGACTTACAGCTGAGTGTAATTTGTGACCCAGTGAGTCAGTCACTTTGTAATGGCATTTTATATTCTCTTTCACTTTTTTAGACATCTGAGAAAATAGATTCCTTTTTTTTCTTTTTGTTTTATTTTTTGACAAGGTCGGCTCTGTTGTTCAGTGACAACTAGATTGCAATGACAACAATCTCGGCTTACTGCAACCTCTTCCCTTAGGCTCAAGCCATGCTCCCATCTCAGCCTCCCAAGTAGCTGGGACTACAGGCACACATCACCACACTGGCTAATTTTTTAAATTTTTTGTAGAGACAGGGTTTTTCCATGTTGCCCCAGCTGGTCATAAACTCCTGAGCTCAAGAGATCCACCTGCCTCAGCTTCCCAAAGTGCTGGGATTACAGACAGGAGCCACTGCACCCAGCCTAGATTCTTTATTTAAGAGAAGTTTTGTTAATTCAGCCCCCTGTCTAGGCTGACACTTTTGAGTCCTAGTATGTTAGGTGTTATGCAAGTGGAACTTCATTTAACAGTCATAGGCAGAGACCTCCTAAAGTAGATGTTCTGCTTACATTAAAAACTTTGTAATCCCCAGAGGGTGCTCTTTCAGTATATTTTCCCACTGAAAGAATATTCTTGGATTATGAGTTGAAATATAATAAATCTGTAAGTTCATATTTATATAATTTTCCAAAACCTCGTTTGTCATTAACATAAGTTGTTAGAACCTCAACTCAGTACTCCAAAAACTAGTAAATAAGAATATATTAATATTTTGACTTCCTGTATAAACTGTATTTAGGACAACCAGAGAGTTGATGAAGTGTATGTTTTTTTGTTGTTTTTTATCTATTTGTTTTTTTGAGACAGGGTTTCCACTCTGTCCCCCAGGTTGGAGTGCAGTGGCATGATCACAGCTCACTGCAGCCTTGACCTCCCATGCTGAAGCGATCCTCCCACCTCAACTGCCTGACTAGCTAGGACTACATATACGTGCCACCATACCTGGCCAATTTTTTGTGGGGATGGGGTCTCCCTCTGTTACCCAGGCTTAAAAGTTTTCTTAAATAAAAAATTTCAGCTGATTGCAGCAGAAGCTGTAAAAAAGTCATCATTTTGTGACTCCTGATTAAATGATCTATCTAGGCACAGATCATCAGTGGATCCTAAAACCAGTAGGTTGCAGGGTTGCTGGGATTCTTTTTAATATGGGGACCAGGATGATACCACCTGAATCCATTGGTCAATCTTAGCATCTCAAAAAAATCGGACAAGACCATATGTGCCTCTTAATGTGCTGTAATCTGAAATACTTATGCCACTTAGGAAGTACTGTACATAGACACACACCAGCCCCCACCCCCAGTGCCAAAAAAAAGCCCTGAATCTACTCAAGACTCTTTTCTAATAACCAGTTTGCATAGTCTATAGAAAAAGGGGTGGAGGAACAAGGTAAATAATACCTCAGAGATGTCATCAATCATTTACATTAAAAATGTAGAATGTTTTTCACATGGAACATCTTTCTAGATCTAAATGTATATGGAAATTTAACGTATTTTAAAGGGAATATCTCAAATCAGTGGGGATAATTTTTAATGTTTTATATAACAGTAAACCAGCATAGTATATGATTCCACTTATATAAAATGTCCAGAAAAGGCAAGTGTAAAGAGACAAGAGTAGTGGTTGCCGGGGACTACAGGTGCAAATGTGAAGTGACTCTGATTGGGCATAAAGGATCTTTGTGGGCTGATAGAAATATTTTAAATTGGGTTATGGTGATGGTTGCACAGTGCTAAATATATTGTATATAAAAGTTAAACAGTTTCAGGCCGGGCATCACATCTGTAATTCCAGCACTTGAGGAGGCTGAGGCGGGCAGATCATGAGATCAAGAGATCGAGACCATCCTGGCCAATATAGTGAAACCCCATCTCTACTAAAAATACACAAATTAGCTAGGCATGGTAGCATGCGCCTGTATCCCAGCTACTTGGGAGGCTGAGGCAGGACAATCACTTGAACCTGGGAAGCAGAGGTTTCAGTGACCCAAGATCGCATCACTGCACTCCAGCCTGGTGACAGAGTGAGACTGCATCTCAAAAAAATAATAATAATTTTTAAAAGTTAAACAATTTCATGAAGAAGCAGTCAGCCAAATCCAGGATGTGTAGGACATTTCATTAGACAAATGGTCTGACAAATCATTGACAGAGAGGGAAAAAAAGTGGATGAGGGGGAATTGTAATAGAATGAAAAAGACTTAAGAGACATAAGCTCATTATGGGTACCTTTTTTGGATTCTGATTGGAATAAATCTGTAGAAAGCAGCTTTAAAACTGTTGGTATGGGTGCCTGGGTATTCAGTGGTATTGGAGGACTATTGTTAGGTATAATAATTACACAGTGTTTATGTTAAAAAAAAAAATTTTTTTTTAGCAGTGTTTGCAGAAGTTTTTGCAAGTGTAATGACATTTTAAGGTTTGTTAAGTATTCCAACCAAAAGAAAATGGAATGAGGGCTTAGGTGGAACAAGATTGGCAAAATGTTGATTATTTATTCAATTGAGTGATGAGTACTTGTGGCTTACCGATACTATTCTGTCTACTTTTATGTATATTTGAGAATGTCCAAAATAAATTTTTAAAAATAAATTCACTGACAGTACCTGGAGAAATTGTCATCTCTTTTGCAAGAGCACTGTCAGTTAGAAATGGGAAGCTGTAGTGAGTCAGGCTCTCTCTTGCTATCTTCTCATACCTGACATATCTTGTTTTGTATTTTTCCTATCCTGTCATTTTTGGAAATGACTTGGCAGAGCAACTAGCCGGTGTCTCGGCAGAGCAAGAAGTTACATCTATCAATGGAGGTGAAACCCTCCCCAAACAGGTAACATGAACATCATTTTATTTTATTTTTTATTTTATTTTATTTATTTTTTTTAGTTTTATTTGAGACTGGATCTTACTCTCACCCAGGCTGGAGTTCAGTGGTGCAGTCATAACTCACTGTAGCCTCAAACTCCTGGGCTCAAAAGATCCTCCCACTTCAGCCACCTGAATAACTGAAACTATAGATAATGCCACCATACTCAGCTATATTTTTTAATTTTTGTAGAGACAAGGTCTCACTGTGTTACCCAGCTGGTTTAGAACTCCTGGGCTCAAGGGGTCCACCTGCCTCAGTCTCCCAAAGCATTGAGATTATAGACATGAGTCACCATGCCCAACCTGAATATCCTTTTAAATAAAAGGTTTGGGTTTTTGGCCGGGAACGGTGGCTCACACCTGTAATCACAGCACTTTGGGACGCTGAGGTGATCACATGAAGTTGGGAGTTCGAGACCGGTCTGGCCAACATGGCAAAACCTTGTCTCTACTTAAAAAAAAAAGGAGGGGCTACAGTTAAAATGGGAAGCTTGGCGGCTTTGTAGGGAAGAGGTCCAGGTGTGTATCCTAACCCAGTTACTCATTATTTGTGTGACTGCTTTCTCTTAGATTTAAAAATGGGGGAGGGAGGAGTATTGAGGATAACCTGTCCCATCTAGCCAACAAGATTAAGTAAATCAGTTGAAAAAATATATATTTGCTTTATAAGTTATCAAGCACATTAGCTGGGTGTGGTGGCACACACCTGTAGTCCCAGCTATTTAGGGAGTCTGAAGCAACATTGCTTCAGCCTGGGAGGTCAAGACTTCAATGAACCGTGATTGCACTACTGTACTCCAGGGCAACAAGTGGGACCCTGTCTCAAAAAATTAAAATTAAAAAAAAACTATCAGGCAGAATGATTAGTAGGTGATAATTTTTAGTTTTAAAAATAATAGGCCAGATGCAGTGGCTCACACCTATAATCCCAGCACTGTGGGAGGCCAAGGCAGGCTGATCATCTGAAGTCAGGAGTTCGAGACCAGCCCGGTCAACGTGGCAAAACCCCGTCTCTACTAAAAATAGAAAAATTAGCTGGGTGTGGTGGCTGATGCCTGTAATCCCAGCTACTCAGGAGGCTGAGGTAGGAGAATTGCTTGAACCTGGGAGGAGGAGGTTGAATGAGCCAAGATAGCGCCAGTGCACTCCAGCCTGGGAGATTGAGCAAGACATCATCTCAAAATTAATAATAATGGCCGGGCGCAGTGGCTCACACCTGTAATCCTAGGAAGCCAAGGTGGGTAGATCACCTGGGGATCAAGAGTTTGATACAAGTCTGGCCAACATGGTGAAACCCCGACTCTACTAAAAATGCCAAAATTAGGCATGTGTGGTGGCATGTGCCTGTAGTCCCAGCTACTCAGGAAGCTGAGGCAGGAGAATCACTTGAACCCAGGAAGCAGAAGTTGCAATCAGCCGAGATCGTGCCACTGCACTCCAGCCTGGGTCACAGAGTGAGACTCCCATCTCAAGAAAGCATAATAATACCTATACATCATTGTTCTCAATATGAGTTATTGACATCTGCTGTGAATTCTGCCAATCTCAAAACATCATTTATCTACTTTTTGCATATTTCTATATGCTCTTTGTGTTTTTATTTGAGTCTGGCTCATTTTTCCCAGCTTATTACGTCTTAGCTTTCTGTTATCAGTACATAAAGTTGTATCTTGTTCTTATTAATAGCTGCATGGCATTCCATCATACAAATAAATTTTGAGTTAATTCTTCCCTTATGTAAAGCATGGTTGGTGTATGGTGCACACGCCTGTGTTTTCTTAACTACTTGGGAGGATAATACTTTTTTTTTTTTTCAGATATAAATCATGCTACACTGAACTTTTTTTTTTTTTTTTTTTTTTTTTTTTTTTTTTTAGACAGCGTGTCATGCTGTCCCCCATGCTGGAGTGCCAGTCATAGCTCACTGCAGCCTCAATCAATCTCCTGGGCTCAGGTGATGCTCTTACCTCAGCCCCCTGACTACTTGGGACTTCAGGCATGTGTCACTACACGTGGCTAATTTTTAAAATTTTTGACAGACAAGGTCTCACTTTGTTGCCAGGCTGGTTTCAAACTCCTGAGCTCAAGTGATCCTCCTGCCTTGGCCTCTTAAAGTGCTAGAATTATAGGCATGAGTCACCACATGTGGACTTCATGGAACAATCTTTTTTTTTTTTTTTTTTTAAATAGAGATGGGGTCTTGCTATGTTGCCCAGGCTGGAATGCAGTGGCTATTCGCAGGCGCAATTCCACTACTGATCAGCATGGGAGTTTTGACCTGCTCCGTTTCCAACCTGGGCGGGTTCACCCCTCCTTAGGCAACCTGGTGGTCCCCCGCTCCCGGGAGATCACCATATTGTTGACAGACTTAGTGCGGACATCCGATCAGCATAGCGCACTACAGCCCAGAACTCCAAGGCTCAAGCGATCTCCCACCTCAACCTCCCAAGTAGCTGGGACTATAGGCACATGCCACCGCGCCCGGCGAAACAGTCTTATATAATTGTCTTAGAAAATATTTGTGACTATGATCATGGGATGCATAATAGTTTCAGTCAGTGACAGGCCACATGTATGATGGTTGTCTCTTAAGATTATAATACAAAAGGCCAGGCACAGTGGCTCATGCCTGTGATCCCAGTACTTTGGGAGGCCAAGGCAGGCAGATCACTTGAGATCAGGAGTTTGAGACCAGCCTGGCCAACATGGCAAAACCCCGTCTCTACTGAAAATACACAAATTAGCCAGTCATGGTGATGTGTGCCTATAATTCCAGCTACTTTGGAGGCTACGGCAGGAGAATCACTTGAACCCAGGAGGCAGATGTTGCAGTGGGTGGAGGTCACACCACTGCACTCCAGCCTAGGCGACAAAGTGAGACTCTGTCTCAAATAATATACATATATAATATATATGTATAATAATACCACATTTTTATTATACATTTTCTGTGTTTAGATGCACAAATACTTAGCATTGTTCCCTGCAGTAATTGGTACAGTAACATGCTATACAGGTTTATGGCCTAAGTGTGTAATAGGTTATACAGTCTAGGTTTGTTTAAATACCTCTGGGATCCTTCAGTGACAAAATCACCTAAGGCTGCATTTCTCAGAATGTATTCCCATTGTCAAGCAATGCATGGTTGTATATCCATGAGATATCTCTAGTAGAGAGATTGCTATGGCAAAGGAAAGATATACATGTTTTAATTTTCATGGATAATACCAAATGGTGCCACTTTATATTTAAGGCAACAGTATATAAGCATGTCTATATCTCATTTACCCTTAACAGTGCTTAATATCATCAGACATCAATTTGTACCAATCTAATAGATGAAAATGTTTTCTTTAATTTATATTTCTTTATAAGCAAACACTTACTTACCATTGTGTTTTTCTCGTAAGCTGTTTATATCCTTTCCTTGTTCTCTTTTTTTTCCTCCGATACACATGAGCTAAATATTTTATAGCTGCTGTATCTTTATATGGATAGCTGCTTTTCTTTGTTTGAATGAAGGAAAAAGTATCCAAGAATTTTGTAAGATCAAAGAGTAGTGTAGTTTTCATAGCTTATATTATATTTTGCCACATTGCATTCTGGAATGACAAGTGATTCATAAGTGTTTCAAGTTTTCTGCAGCCCTTTTAATTACATTTGTATCACTTTTTTGCACCTTTGTTCATTTCTTAGAGTTGCACATCTTCTTCAAGATTGATTTTACATTTTCTCTAATTTGAATATATTCTGATATCCATCTAGCCATCTTCCCAGAAGTCCACGCCTCTGCCACCTTCTGCTTCTGTGGATGAAGAAGAAGGGGACACTTGCACAATATGTCTGGAACAGTGGACCAATGCTGGGGACCACCGGCTTTCAGCATTACGCTGTGGACATCTCTTTGGGTATAAGTGCATTTCCACGTGGCTCAAAGGACAAGTACGAAAATGTCCCCAGGTAAGGACCATAGGTAAGGACACACTAACATGTTAAGTCAGGCAAATTCCTAGAACCACTCTAATTATGTCCTATTGGATTCTTTAGTGCAATAAGAAAGCCAAGCACAGTGACATTGTTGTTCTTTATGCCCGAACCCTACGAGCTTTGGACACCAGTGAACAGGAGCATATGAAAAGGTAGGTGGTGAGAATATGCTTGGCTGGAATGTTCCCTTTTGGTTCATTGTAGGCACATCTGAAAAAGGAGATATGAGTCACTCGTAGTGAGGTTTTACTTGACCTGTGACTTGGGATCTCTGGGGATCCTTGGCAGTCTGTCTTATGTTGTTATTTATAATTCATGCCTGATCATCTTCTGAAGAAAGTCTACATCATTTGCCTTACATACAGCATTAAACATACAGCATTAAACAAGGATCTGGCATATTACTTAACTGTTGCCATTTTTGCTTCTCATGTTCTCAGTATATGCTTCAAAAATATTAAAGAACATACGCACCATTGAGAGAGGTGAAGGGACATGGATTCTCTTACACTTTACTGGTTAGCATATACACAGGCAAAGTCATTTTGAGACATCCTTGGAAATGTGTCTCAGAAGCCTTTGATCTAATAATAATTGCTCAGGCATTTGTTCTAAGGAAGCATTAAAGGGTGTGTACAAAGATTTACTTAATGACATTCCATTTAGCATTGTTGAAAATCCAAGGCAAGAGGATTGTTTAGTTGAGAGAACGGTGGTGTTTGCCTGGACAGAATACTATACAGTGTTGAAGTGTGCGTGTGTTGTCCTGTGGAAGCATGTTATTAGTGTGATCGCATTTTTGTGAACTAGAAAAAGAAAACACGGCTGGTGCGATGGCTCACTCCTGTAATCCAGCACTTTGGGAGACCAAGGTGAAAGGATTGCTTGAGGCCAGGAGTTCAAGACCAAACTGGCCAACATAGCGAGATCCTGTCTCTATTTAAAATTTTATTTTAAAAGAAAGTAAAAAAATACTATAGGTAGTCACCGTACAGATTATTTTAATTTTCTTCCTTATTTTTACTCATTGGTTCCAACCAGTACTCACTCACAGCATTTTAAAATAATGGAAGATGTATACAGAGAGGAATTTTGTTGAATAGGCAAAATCTATAGGTGTGGCTGTTAATGGGTGATTGTATTTCAAAACAATTCAGTGATTAGTCAATTAGTATACTCTCCAGCCTCCTTAGAAAAAGTGAAGAATTTCGAAATGCCAATACAGACTAATAAACAGCCTTGTACCCAATTTTATCAAATCTTTATATTTTGCCATATTTGCTTTGAGCCTTTTTGAAAAGAAATAGGCTGAGTATAGTGGCTCATGCCTATAATCCCAGCACTTTGGAAGGCTGAGGCAGGAGGATTGTTTGAGACCAGCATGGGCAACATTGTGAGACCTTGTCTCTACCAAAACTGGAAAGAGTTAGCCAGGTGTAGTGGTGCACGCCTGTAGTCCCAGCTACTCAGAAGGGAGGATTGCTTGAGCCCAGGAAGTTGCAGCTGCAGTGAGCTGTGGTCTTGCCACTGCACTCTAGCCTGGGTGACAGAGCAAGACTCTGTCCCCAAAAAATAATAATAATAAAGATACATCTGTTGACCAGGTCAAGAAGGAAAAAAAGGAAAGAAAAATTTAAAGAAGTAAATTAGAGATACAGAAGAGCCAGACACAGTGACTCACCCCTGTATCCTAGCACTTTGGGAGGCTGAGGCAGGCAGATTGCCTGAGCTCAGGAGTTCAAGACCAGCCTGGGCAACATGATGAAACCCTGTCTCTACTCAAAATACAAAAAATTAGCCGGGCATGAGGGTGCATGATTGCTACCCCAGCTACTCAGGAGGCTGAGGCATGAGAATTGCTTGAATCTGGAAGGTGGAGGTTACTGTGAGCCAAGATTGCGCCACTGCACTCCAGCCTGGGCAACAGAGCAAGACTCTGTCTCAGAAAAAGAAGGAACAGTAGAAGCCTTCCTGTGAACTAAGTTCTCCTTAATTCCATAGGTAACTGCTTTCATGAATTAGGTGTTCATTCCCAAGAGTTGATCAAATTATGTATTTGATCAACTACATATGTATTTGTAAATTATACGTAGTATGATTTAGAAAGCTTTTATACTTTATGCAAATGTTATGTTAGATTATAATTTTTTCTTCTGTAGTTTGCCTTTTTGCTTAATACTATGTTTTGGGAATATATCCTAGTTGATACACGTGGCTCTAGTTTTTTTCATTTCAGTTTCTTGATAGTATTCTAGTTCTCTAGTCAAAATTTATCTGTTTGTATTTTATATTGGTAGACATTTAGGTTGTCTCCAGGTTTTTTAATATCAGCCGTGCTGATGAGAGTCAGGTCTAGAAATGGAATTGCTTTATTATTGGGTACATTTATTTCAGCTTTACCTAGATATTGTCAAATTACTCTTGTTTAAAAAAAAAATGAGAGATTTCTCATTTTTCTATACCCTTGCCAATTTTATTTGTTTATTTTTTGTGAGACAGTTTCTCTCTTGTTGCCCAGGCTAGAGTACAATGGAGTGATCTCAGCTCACCACAACCTCTGCCTCTCGGGTTCAAGCAGTTCTTCTGCCTCAGCCTCCTGAGTAGCTGGGATTATAGCTGTGCACCACCATGCCTGGCTAATTTTGCATTTTTAGTAGAGACGGGTTTCTCCACGTTGTCAGGCTGGTCTCGAACTCCCGACCTCAGGTGATCCGCCCACCTTGGCCTCCCAAAGTGCTGGGATTACAGGACTGTACCCAATCCAATTTTATTTTTATTTATTTATTGAAATAGAGTCTAGCTCTGTTGCCCAGGCTGGAGTGCAGTGGCGCAATCTCTGCTCACTGCAACCTCTGCCTCCCGGGTTCAAGCAATTCTTCTGCCACAGCTTCCCAAGTACCTGGGACTACAGGCGCGTGCCTCCACGCCTAGCTAATTTTTTGTATTTTTAGCAGAGACAGGGTTTCACCTTGTTAGCAAGGATGGTCTCGATTTCCTGACCTCATGATCCTTACCCTCCCAAAGTTCTGGGATTACAGGCATGAGCCACCAGGCCCAGCCCCCTTGCCCATTTTATATTAGATTTAATATTTTTTCCCAGTCTCGTTGCATGAAGTAGTATTTCACTTTAATTTACATTACCTTAATTACAACTGAGGTTGAACATACTCTTTTGTGAGCAAAAGAATTCATATTTTTTATTCATTTGTATTGGGTTGTTTCTTTCTTACTGATTTGTAGGACTGTTTCGGTCAAAAAAAATTATTTTAAAAAGACAGCGTCTTGCTCTATCATAAAGGCCAGAGTGCGGTGGCCCCATCAAACTCCTAGGCTCAAGCAGTTCTCCAACCTCAGCATCCCGAGTACGTTGGGTCTACAGGCGCATGGCACCACACCTGACTCATGATTTACTAAACGGTATATTTTTTCTGTACAAGTGTTCATTGCTACTTCTATCCTACATTAAGTTTCCAGCCAGGTGCAGTGGCTTACGCCTGTAATCCCAGCACTTTGGGAGGCCAAGGCAGGCAGATCACGAGGTCAGGAGTTCGAGGCCAGCCTGACCAACATGGTGAAACCCTGTCTCTACTAAAAATACAAAATTAGCCAGGAGTGGTGGCATGCACCTGTAATATCAGCTACTCAGGAGGCTGAGACAGGAGAATTGCTTTAACGCCAAAGGCAGAGGTTTCAGTGAGCCAAGATCGTGTCACTGCATTTCAGCCTGGGCGACAGAGTGAGACTCTGTCTCCCAAAAAAAAAAATCAAATTTTCATGTATGAATGGACTACAATAGTCCCCCCCTTAACCACAATGAATACCTTCTGAGAGCCCCCCAGTGAATGCCTGAAACTGTAGTATGTTTTTACCTATACATACAAATCTAAAGGTTAATTTATAAATTAGGAACAGTAAGAGATTAACAACAATAGCTAATAATAAAATAGAGTGATTATGCCAATATACTCTTTAATAAAAGTTATGTGAATGTGGAATGTGGTCTCCATCTCTCTCTCACCATATCTCAATATTTGTGGATTGTGGTTGATAGAAGATATCGGAAACCATGGGAAATGATACTAGATAAGGGGCACTACCGTACTCTTGTTCCATGGTCTTTTTGTTAATTCTTGCTCCAGTATTCCAAGTTATAATTTATTGTAGCTTTAAAATATGTCCCCCCACCTTGTTCTGCAAAAGTGTCTTTTGCTATTTTTGGCATTGTTCTCCATATTAATTTTTTAAAGTTCATTTCTTAAGTTTCATGAA
Source organism: Cheracebus regulus (assembly GCA_963574635.1). NCBI lineage: Eukaryota > Metazoa > Chordata > Mammalia > Primates > Pitheciidae > Cheracebus > Cheracebus regulus. The sequence continues at coordinate 19,998 of CAUYQU010083771.1, forward strand.
AAAAACCTTTGGGATCTTGATTGAAATTGCATCAGATTTATAGAGTAACTTAAGAAGTACCATCTTTGTTATGGTTAGTCTTTCTAGTCCTGAACATTATATAATATCCTTCCATTTTATTCACTCTTTTCTTGCGTCTTTCACAAGTATATTTTGCTTCATAAAGGTCCTGCCTAGCCTTTTACTTTACAGTCACATGCTGCATAATGACCGTTGGGTCAATGACAGATTGCATATACAATGGTGGCCCCATAAGATTATAATGGAGCTGAAAAATTCTGTTTTGTAAGTGATGTTGTTTTCATTGAAATGTCTTAGTGCACCGGTTGTGGTGGCTCATACTTGTGACCCCAGCACTTTGGGAGGCCAAGGCAGGTGAATCACTTGAGGCCAGGAGTTTGAGACCAGCCTTGGCAACATGGTAAAACCCTGTCTCTACTAAAAATGCAAAAATTAGCTGGGCGTGGTGGCACGCGCCTGTAATTCCAGCTACTCAGGAGGCTGAGGCAGGAGAATCTCTTGAACCTGGAGGGCAGAGATAGCAGTGAGCCAAGATCATACCACTGTACTCCAGCCTGGGCCACAGAGCGAGACTCAGTCTCAATAAAAAAGAAAAGAAGCTGGGCTCGGTGGCTCAAGCCTGTAATTCCAGCACTTTGGGAGGCCGAGGCGGGCGGATCACGAGGTCAAGAGATCAAGACCATCCTGGCCAACATGGTGAAACCCCGTCTCTACTAAAAATACAAAAATTAGCTGGGCATGGTGGCGTGCGCCTGTAATCCCAGCTACTCGGGAGGCTGAGGCAGGCGAATTGCCTGAACCCAGGAGGCAGAGGTTGCAGTGAGCCGAGATTGTGCCATTGCACTCCAGCCTGGTGCCTGGCAACAGAGTGAGACTCTGTCTCAAAAAAATAAATAAATAAATAAATAAATAAATAAAAAAGAAAAGAAATGTCTTAGCACAATGCATTACCTTTTCTATGTTTAGATACATAAGTGCCATTCTATTATAATTCCCTGTAGTATTCAGTATGATAACATGCTATACAAGTTTGTAGCCTGGGAGCAACAGTATCCTAGGTGCGTAGTAGGTTATACTATATAGGTTTCTGTAAGTACCTTCTGTAATGTTCATGTAACAAAATCGCCTAACAACATGTTTGTCAGAACATGCCCATAATCATTAAGCCACACATGACTATATTTCTAGATTGCTGTTAAAATTGTTGTGAATACATTTTTAAAATTACATTTACTAATCAGTTATCTGATATAGGGTCTGCTATTGATCTAATTTTCTTGGTCTTGAGTCCAGCAACTTTGCTGAACTGTAATTGTTTGTGGGTTCTCTTGAATTTGCCATAAACATAGTAAGAACAGCTTGATCTCTTCCAGTTTTTATATCCTTTTCTTCCAGACCTTATTGGAGTGGAATTCTGTCTTTGCATTTCATATTTTGAGCCTGTTTTTAGGTAGATACAAAAGTATGATTGTTATTCTTGGTGAATGGGTCCTCATGCTACATTGTTCCTCCTTTTGCCTATTTATGCTTATTCCTTATTTCTAATTGGTCTTGTAAGTGTTTGCTTGATGTATACTTTCACTCTTTTTAACTTCAAATTCTTTTGGGGGTTATATTATTTGAGTATCTCATGAACAACGAAAGGCTTATTGTTTTCTTTTTAATCGAATAACCTTGGCCTTTTAACATATCACCTTAATCTTTTATAATTTGCCTTAGTTAAAGCACTAGATTGGCTCTGTTCTCTTGTTTTGCCTGTGGCATTTTGAGTCCCTGTTTTTTAGTAGTAGTCAAATTCCTGACCATCACTCCCTGCTTACCTCAAAACCTACTACTGGAGAGATTTTTCTCTTTTTGTATTTTATTCACTGTCATAACATATTTACAGCAAAGTATGTGCATCATAGCATGAACTTAACTCTGCTGTCTTGACAGGAAGTCTTCTCTAGCCTTCCTAATCCCCACGTGTTGCTGGCTTTACCCCTCTAGTTCCCTACTGAAGGAACAGATGCTAAGGAAGCAGGCCGAGTTAGAATCAGCACAGTGCCGGCTCCAACTGCAGGTCCTCACTGATGAGTGCACTAGGCTTCAAAGCCGTGTTCAGGTACGTTTGTCCTTTCTAACCCAAAGAACTTTTGGAATAGGAATGGAAGAAGAATCTAAATGTTACTTATATTCATCTCAGAAATAAATGGGATTTGCCAAGTTGTTTAGAAAATAAACATGACCAACTCCTAATTTTATTTCTGATTAGGGAATCTGTTCAAAACTTACTACATACTTTATGATACCTATAGTCTGAATTTTATTTTATTTATTTATTTATTTATTTATTTATTTTGAGACAGAGTCTTACTCTGTCACCTAGGCTGGAGTGTAGTGATAATGATCTTGGCTCACTGCACCCTCCGCCTCCTGGGTTCAAGCAATTCTCCTGCCTCAGCCTCTCGAGTAGCTGGGATTACAAGCACTTGCCACCACACCAAGCTAATTTTTGTATTTTTAGTAGAAACAGGGTTTCACCCTGTTGGCCAAGCTGGTCTCGAACTCTTGAACTCAGGTGAGCCACTGCACCTGGCCTTACAATCTGAATTTTAGAAAAAATTAACCAGCCAAGAATTCCAAACTTGTTTAAATAATTTTACTTTCCTAAATCTACCAGTTATATGAGGGCTTTACTAGGAGTTTGAAGGTTACAGTGAGCTGTGATTGCACCACTGCATTCCAGCACGGGTGACAGAGTGAGACCCTGTCTTTTTTTTTTTTTTTTTTTAAAGGACTTCAAACAAAACCACCATTAAGGACTTCTACCCCTTACATTATGATGCTGTGCTCTCTTTATTTCACTTGCTTGTTGAAATACTGTAAAAACTCAGCAGTTGTCTAGGATTCATGTTAACAATTTTCTTGTAATGGATAAGAAATCTTTCTGTATAAGATCAAGAAATTGTGTTTGAGGGGAATATGAAATTAAAAGCTTTGTATTTATAAAATCTTTTTCATTTTAGGACTTGCAAAAACTTATGTCACATCAAAATCAGAACTTAAAGCAACCCAGGGGCTCCCAAGCATGTGTCCTGAGCGGCTCACCCTCTAGCCAGGGCCAGCACAAGTACCACTTCCAAAAGACCTTCACAGTATCTCAGGCAGGAAACTGCCGGACCATGGCATACTGTGATGCCCTGAGCTGCCTGGTGATATCACAGCCTTCTCCTCAGGCCTCTCTTCTTCCAGGTAAACAGTCACCTATAACCCCAGTTTTCATGTTCTTTATTAGACTCCATATGTTTATTTTCTCTCCCTTTTTGAAAGAGTCAAGACTCAATAGTGGGCAAACACTTACCACAGCTCACCAAATTACCTTTTCCTATCAGTCCTTTGTTAATACAAGTACCCCAGGGTGCTGCAACGATGTCTTTACTGTCTATTGACTTCATTCTATAAATTTATTCACGAAGAGGGTAGAAATACTGATAACTGCCAGGCGTGGTGGCTCACGCCTTTAAATCCTAGCACTTTAGGAGGCTGAGGTGGGCGGATCACCTTAGGTTGGCAGTTCGAGACCAGTCTGACCATCATGGAGAAACCCCATCTCTACTAAAAATACAAAATTAGCCAGGCATGGTAGTGCATGCTTGTAATTCCAGCTACGCAGGAGACTGAGACATGAGAATTGCTTAAACTTGGGAGGCAGAGGTTGTGGTGAGCTGAGATCTCACCATTGCACTCAAACCTGGGCGATAACAGCAAAACTTCGTCTCAAAAAAAAAAAAATAGAAATACTGATAACCATGGTAAAGCAGGAGATGGTGAAGTCCTTGATATAGTCCAAGGAGAAGGACGTATATGTCCTATTCAACTTACAGATTCATTTTAGACCGGAAGTGTTTGACAAAGCACTACTCTAAGGGTTAACTCAAGGTGAAACAAAATTTAATACTTATTTTCAGTAGTATTCAGATTAACAATTTCCAAATAAGAGAATTTAGGAAGTACACTGATTGTTTTATTAATACTAGGTTAATGTTCTCTCAACATATTTTGTGCTTTTTAAGCTTAATTTTAGATTTTCTAAATGTTGAAAACAAGTCTTTTCAAATGCTCAATTAAATCATTTCTGAATCTTGCATATGTTTCTTTCTGCTATCTTCAGCATAAGATTTCTGCCAACTGTGAGACCCCTTTTCCTTAGTGTGGTTTCTTCTGTTTTCCCACTTAGAGCTTCCATTCAAATGCTTCAAAATTATGTCTACCAAACTTAGATGTATGAAGGGTTGAGTGGAATCTCTAGGTTATCATAAATCTTTCTATTCACTGATACCAGGTCAGAGTTGGGAGGCTGTCAGGGGCCTCCTCCAGTTGAGGGGAAAGTAAAAGGATAATTTTGTAGTGTTCCTTTATCCCATCTAAGTTTTCAATAAATATTTATCATCAAAACCAACAAATTGGAAAAATACTATCTTGTAATGTCCCCCAAATTGGGAATGTGTTCTGTTCTTTTTTTCTTAAAGGGTCCATTGTAGTCTGCTTGATAGTGTGCTGGTGCTGATTTGTCCTTGTTCCCCTAAATGATTAACTCGGTGTGTACTTATGTTACCTTATTGATTTTTTTGTTGTTGTTTTTTCTTTTTGAGATGGAGTCTTGCTGTCTGCATGGGCTGGAGTGCAGTGGCAGGCATGATTTCAGCTCACTACAGCTTCTGCCTCCTGGGTTCAAGAGATTCTAATGCCTCAGCCTCCCAAGTAGCTAGTACTACAGGTGCATGCCACCATGCATGGCTAATTTTTGTATTTGAAACAGGGCTTTAGCATGTTGGTTAGGCTGGTCTGTCGAACTCCTGACCTCAGGTGATCTACCCATCCTAGCCTCTCAAAGTACTGGGATTACAGGCCTGAGCGACTGTGCTTGAGATATCTACCTGTCTATCTGTGTGTGTGTGTGTGTGTGTGTGTGTGTGTATACGTACATATATACATATATACGTACATATATGTGTATGCACACACACACACATACATATACATAAAGTACTTAATAGTTTTAAAAGGACATTTTTTTTTAGAGAAAGAGTAAAGGAGAAAGAGCAAAAGAAAGAAAAGAAAGAAAAAGAGAAAGAAAGAGAAAGAGGGAGAGAGAATGGGATTCTTGTTTTATTGCCCAGGCTAGAATGCAGTTTAAAAATGGGTATTAAAAAACTCTTTTATGCCAATAATTGTGCTTAACAATGGAGACAGGAAGGAATAGGGGATGAAAATAA
>CAUYQU010083775.1:0-25879 GCA_963574635.1 Cheracebus regulus
TGTTCAATTTTATTTTTTTTTTTATTAAAAAAAAATAAAATTTAATTAAAAAAAAAAAAAACAAAATTTTTTTTTTTTTTTTTTTTTTTTTTTTTTTTTTTTTTTTTTAGTTCTTTGGTATACCAATGCCATTCAAAGTGCCTTCAAAATATCCTTTCTGGTAATTCTTAAAACTCACTACGGATTTGACAGTGATGAGGAGCCAGCAGTCAGCGATCATAGGCTGCTAGAGCACAGACTTCATGGCCACATTGTGAAAGGTGTGAAATTGCTGGCTTAAAACTTTAGGCTTTATTATTTAAGCATTAAGAATTTTAGAAGATCTATTTTCCAAATAGATAATTCTGCCAGTCATATAAAGAAAGAGAGAATAGAGACAGTTAAGAGACTATTTTTGACAGCACCACCTATGAAGTATTTCTACATAAGCACACATGCACACAACATGCTCACCCACCCCACATACATATGCAAATAGAACTTGACTATAATCAACCCTATATTGAGTTATCATTCAACAGGAAGTCAATAGAAAGTACAAGGGAAGCAGGGATAAATTGATCAACACCAACAAGAAACAATCAGCTAAGTCCAAAATTAGGTATATTCTTCAGAATATCTAACTTATTTTCTTTAGCAAACTTTTGCCTTTTTGAAGGAAAAATGTAAAAAAAAAAAAAACTATTCTAGCTTTACTCCATCAGGATTAAAAGATAATTCATTAACATATGATTACAATGGTTGGACCTCATTTGAACACTTATTTTAAAGAGACTATTTTAAAAAATAATCAGGACTTTTATTATGGAGAAGGCATTAGAAGATATTAAGTAATTATTATTAATGCTTGAGATGCAATAATAGCATTACAGTTGTTTAAGAAAAATGTCCTCTTTTTGAAAGACATATAGAAACAAATTCCCCAAATAAAAAAGAAAGAAGGAAAGAAAAGGAAGGAAATGCTGGAGAAGGGAATAGATGTAGCTAATAGAACTGTCCATTTTTGTTGATCCAAGCTGATACACACATATGATGGCAGTGGTGGCCCATCTGGAGTGGATGCTGTAAAGATGCCAGCTGCAGTAATGTAGGTGTGGAAAGTGTTATGTGTTTCATGCTCCTGGGTGCAGCTGCAGCTGTCCAGTTGTAGCTTCAATTCCCGGCATCCCTGTGCTCTCGGGCGCTTGGTAAGTCTCTGCCTGCCTATGCTTGGAGATGCCTGCTCCCACTGTCTGGCCTTTCCCCACTCCCAGTGCCCAGTCTGGTGTGGAGTAAAGTTGTAGCCAAGCCCAGGTACCATGGCAATCTGGCTGGATGTGCACATGCTCTAAATGGCACTGATGTGCCAGACCCCTGCCACCTCGACCCCCTTTAGACTTTGGGCACTGATGAGTGTGGGAGGAAGTTCACTGGGGGATGAGGGCAGCTCAGCCTGGGCCTACAGATGCCTCTCAGCATGAACCGCCTGGGCGCCATGGACGGCATTTTGATGGAGGAGGCAGACAGGTTCATCGGTGGATAGGGGCTGTTCTGAGGTGAAACCCCTCTTAAAAGCCAATGACAACCTGAAGCCTGTCAGTGGAGCTGCCAGTTCCGGGTGGAGTCCGCAATTCCCAGAGTGAGAAATTATAGTGATTTTTCTGAGCCGGCTCATGGCTGCCCATGGACCAGTCAGCACATACTTGCTCCCTTCTGAGCTCCTAGAAACCCCAGACTCAGTCAGACTCACACCGATGTTGGGATGACTTGCCTGCAAAAATAAACTACCCACTGCAGGGCTCCTCTCCAAGGAGAGCTAGACAGATGTCGGGACACCTGCCTGCAGCAAGGAGCTACCCACTGTGGGTCTCCTGAGAGCTGTTCTGTGGCTCAAAGAAATTCTTCGCTGCCTTGTTCCCCTTTCAGCTGTCCATGTACCTCATTCTTCCTGGATATGGGGCAAGAACTCAGGACACACCCAATGGTGAGATTGAGAGAGCTATAATACAAACAGGGCTGAAACATATCTCCCAGCTCACCATGTTGTAGTTGATGAGAAGTAGAGAAGAGCTGCAGTTCTTCAGGGAACCCAGACCTAGGGGCTTCCCGAGCCAGGGCTGTGTCACCCTCCTTGGGGCTTTGCAGTTCCTGGCTTCTCCAAGTGCCAGCACATTTTCCTTTTCCAGATGTGGGTGCCTGCAGCAGAAGCCATGTGTGTACATTTGGTCCAGCCACAGCTTTGCACAGAGCCCAAACCTGTGCCAGGGCCTTGAGCTGCCTGCCCCACCACAACAACTGGAGCACCTGGCTGTGCACAGTGGACAATACCCAGGCTTGTTTGCCTACACACCCCTCACCACACTGTACCTGGCTTGCCCTTAGTGGGTGTGAAATCTGGGCCAGTAGCAGGAGCAAGCACAGCTTGCGGGGCCCAGTGAGTGGAACAAGCCCAGTGGGCATAAGCAATACTCAGGCAGAAGATGTCCCCAGCCACAGAAATTTCTGACTGGCAAAATGACACCCCAAAGATCCCACAACACATATATAGTGGTTAATTTTGTATGTTGGAAATCGTCAGGAATAAAAGACTTGTTATAGAATGATATGACTTGTCTAAGCAATGACAATAACAGTAGGCAATTATAATAGGGATGTAAAAAAGAAACATTAAATAGCATTGGCAGAGGTTGATGGCAAAAGTAAATCAAGATAGGGAATGAAAAAATAGCAGGATAACGAGACATATATTACATTTGGACATTTAAAATCAAAGTGCCCACACTCTTGGTTTCCTCATCACATCTTTACCTCCTATAGTCATCTCCATTTCAGTTAATGTCAACTGCATCCTTCAGTTTTTCCAGCCAAAAATCCATGAAATAATCTGTGTATTCTCTTTTTTACTGGTGCAATGATTGAATTACTTCAGAATCCAACCACTTCCCACTGTCACACCACTGCTACCACCTTGGTCGAACCCATTCTAATTTAATTTCTGGGTGTTTGTATATTTAAAAAAATTAATAAAGGCATTGAAGAGATTGTCTTAAGACATGAAGTAGATGATTGCATTGCTTTTCTCAGAACTCTCTAATGGTACCATCATTTTCTTTAACAGTAATGCTATTTGTTTTTTTACAATAGCTTCTAAAGATTTATATGTTATGATCTTTTATCCATCTCCTCTTCTACTACTACCCTGGACTTTTTTGCTGTTCTTTAATTATGCCAGGAATACTCATGCAACAGGACTTTTGCACTGTTGTTACTTGTGCCTGGAACATTTTCTCCTCACAGGCTTCCTGCCCACCTTTGTTTGGTTTTGGTCAGATGTCAAATTCTCAGTAAGGCGTACCACAATGCTGTGAAGCTTCCTATCTCTCTTATCCACCTTGATTTAAAAAAATAATGATTTTTATTTTGTATTATATGATATCAATTACTTGCTAAATATATTTATTTTAAGTTCCTCCTTCAGTAGAATATTTTCTTCAAAAAGATAGGATTATTTTCTATTAAATGTCAACCTATCCCCCGTGCTCCAAGCTTCACCTGTTCTACATTCTCAAAAAATATATTTCAGATTAATATTGAATAAGGCATTTATGTAAAATTGTAGTAGACCATTGAAAACAAAGAGTATTACTCAGGAAATCAGCCAAAGTTGAAGATGGACATTTAGGAGCAATTGGTTAGCAATGTGGATTGTAGACAAGGGAACTAAAAGCAAGGTAGTATCTCCAGAATGCTCAGAATTATGGGAGTAGAAGGGGTTTAAGTGGAAATAAAAAATGAGAATTTTAGTGATAGCAGTGGATAAGACTGCTATCACTAAAATTCAATTTCAAACAACATTTTAACAATTATTTCTCATTTAAAGAAGAATTACTAAATGTTTATGGTATTTTGGCAGGTTGTATTTCTTTGGATTGTTTTTCATTCCTTTCCCCCTCCTGTTCCTGTCCCCCCAACTCCAGTTTTTTTGTTTTGTTTTGTTTTTTGTTTTTGTTTTGTTTTTTTTTGAGATGGAGTCTTGCTCTGTTGCCCAGGCTGGAATGCAGCGACACGATCTTGGTGTACTTCAACCTCCCCGTCCTGGGTTTAAGCAATTCTCATGCCTCAGCCTCCTGAGTTGCTAGAACTACAGACTGTGCCACCATGCCTGGCTAAATTTTTGTATTTTTAATAGAGACAAGGTTTCACCATGTTAGCCAGGATGATCTTCATCTTCTGACCTCGTGATCCACCCGCCTCCACCTCTCCAAGTGCTGGAATTACAGGCCTGAGCCACTGCTTCCAGCCTTTGGTTATCTTATAGCTGTTAGCATATGCTGAAATGATTTAGGGGCAGAATAATTGAGAATTCCCATTATGAAGAACAACCAAAGGAATTTCTTAACGTGGATGCAGACCGAAAATTCCTGGCTGTTATTAAAAATTTTACATTGTATTTTATTTTTAGAAAAAAATTAAATCATATATTAACTCCGTTAAAAAGACAAAATAGACCGGGTACTGTGGCTCATGCCTGTAATCCCAGCACTTTGGGGGGCCGAGGCAGGCGGATCACTTGAGGTCAGGAGTCAAGACCAGCATGGCCAGCATGGTGAAACTGCCCCTCTATTAAAACAAAAAATTAGCCAGCCATCATGGTGCATGCCTGTAATCCCAGCTACTTAGGAAGCTGAAGCAGGAGAATCCTTGTACCCTGGAGGCAGAGATTGCTGTGAGCCAAGATTGCACCACTGGACTCCAGCCTGGCATCAAGATCGAAACTCTATCTTAAAAAAAAAAAAAACAAAAAGGCTGATAATGTCTTGACACAAATAAACAAAATTATTTGAATATATGTATCCTAGAAAATAAACTAATATAATTTGGTTACCTAATGTGTATAATCTACTTTTCAGCAACATTCCAAAATAACTGTGAATATTGTTTTCTCCCAACCCTCTTTAATCATCTTGCCTAAGTAGCTATCAGGGTGCACTGGCATCCTAAATTGCCTAGAAGAAATTATAAGAACCTGTTTTCTAGACACTTTGAATCTGAGATGTAGACATTATTGATATTAAAATGTAATGTCTAAAAATTATATAATATTGAAGTATGAAAGATAGCAATTAACTCAAATATTCAGAAAAAAATGCTTTATTTCAATGGATAAAGTAAATTTTATAGGATATAAAGATTGGTAAATGAAAGTGCAACCCTAAGAAATCTATGAAGGCTTGAAAAACTGTTTTATTTAAGTAGTTTGGGATTCACATTTTAACTTATGTTTCTACATGGCTCTGTACTTTAAAAATTTTTTTTCTACACTGGAAAGTAGTAGAGACCTATAGGATGATTTTTGTAATAAGCACTAAGCTCTTTGAAAGACACACCTATTGTGAATTTTGAATCATTATAAGCCATTGAAAAGTTGAATTCAGTAAAATAGAAACCAATTAAAAGATAGTTATAAAATCACAAAACTATGAGGATTTTTTATTTTTAAAAACCAGAAAATTAACTCAAAACAATATATGATTAGTTAATTAAGGTTTCTGGTGACATTATAAGAATCTGGTAAAATTTAGGAGAAATAATAACATTAGATGTTAATGTTAAACTAAACATGCTGGACTTAAGTTGAAGAAAATTATATTTATCTTAGATATATGGCAAACTTTTTGACAGTAAGGTCAATCAAACTGTAGAAAAATTTTATTAATGAGGTTGTTGTGGCAAATTCACTAAATATCTTTAAATAAAGTTTAGCCATATTAGTGGAAAGGATAGGAGAGACTTTGTTCGGATTAGACATTTCTTCCAATCATTACATTTACTTTGAACCTGATTACCTAAAGTTTTTCTATGGGCTACCAGTCTCGAGATAACTGACGTCTTCAATAACATCCCTTGAACTTGATCTTTCTGTCTATCCAAGGGCATCAGGAGCCCCTTGTAAGAAAAGTGAAAATCATGTAGTCAAAGACTGGAAGCCTTTATTTGCAATGAGCACAAAATTTAACATGGTAAATTAGAACACACAAAACGAACCTAAGAAAAATTCGAAGTGAATCATTTAATCTCCATGATCAAATTTATCGTAGTTTCTAAACATCAGATGGAAGGTGTGTTATACAACATAAGGTACAACTCAAAATATATCTCTATAAAAGTTTACTGTCTAGCAGGGACAGATCATTATTCTAATCATATACTTGAATCAGGTTTTAAATTTCAGTGGTATTTATGTAAAAATTATGTAAATTTATAAATAGCAGCTAAAGGACCATAGACATATTAATTTTAAAAAATATAAATTATATGTTACATAATATCTAAATGATAAATATGAAATAAAGTTATTAGATATTTTAATAATGCAAATACAAAGGTATAAAATTGAAAATAATTTGGTTAGATCAAAGGTGGATCTTTCAATCACATAAAGAAAATTACTGAAAGAGATAAATAATAACAAAATTCTATAGTGGTATTCCACCCAGATTAAAGGAAAAAGGAATAATTTGATTATTTTAAGTAGTACTGGGCTTCAGATATATAATTTAAAAATAAAGCTAAGTTTTCTTTAATTATCTGGGGCCAAAAAAAGTTATTCTTCTTATATAACAACACATCTTTTGATATTTTAAGCCATTCTATAACCACTTAGCTATTAAGCCGTTCTCTCAGGCACTATAGTGGTAATCAGATAGATAAAGATGGAAAATACAAAGACCACATAGAGTTCAGTTGAAAGTCTATTTCAAACATAATTCATACATAAATTTTATCCACTTTTAAAAGTATTCCTTCAGAAACTAGTATTTTTCATTATCATTTAGTTTCTTTTCACATAAAAAGGTACTGTAATGTTGAATAGAACCCATACTTCATTTTGCACAGATTCTATACATTTCCTTGAAACACCACTATTGTGTATTAGAGCTATTGAATTCTTGTTTATTTTATATGGACTATTTAGAAAAAAAAAATAGGTTCCCTGGTAATAAGTATGTAGTCAGGCACAGTGCTGACCATTTTCTGAATGTTATACTTTCAATAGCCCTATGAGTGCCTCTTTATACAAATACGGTAATGACAGGTAAGAGAGGTTTGCAACTTGCCCAGGGCTAAAATTGTTTTAATTGTTTTGGACATGATTTTAACTCTTAGCTTGTTTGACTCCTAAAACTGCTTTTAACTACTTCACTGTATCCTGACAGCCATGGATTAACTAATCTTCCAGGAAAGCTGTGAAGGCACACAGATATGTGAAAGTTCCCTAACATGATTATTTCCTGTATGGACATACCTGCGTCCAAACATACTGTGTGTTTAATTTGTGTATGGTACTAGTCATTATGCAAGAACTTTTGGAAACTTGCCACTATTTGAAAATAGCACTGACTATTTTTCATTAAAAAATTTTAAAAATTTTAGTACTACTAAACAGTATGGTTAGAAATTTGCCATGTTTACTCAGATAATACAAGTGGATGGGGCTCTTTGATTGGGAGAGTGACTGCTCTTTGCAAAAGCTGTTGCAAGCTGAAATGCTGCAGCTTCACCTGGCTGCACACCTTTGCTGCTCCAATTGCTCCACATTGGGTCAGTCTATCCCCTGGTATTATTTCCAAGTCTTCTGCAGCCATGCTTCATTACTTGAAATTATTCTTCAGTGTGTCTGCCGCATGTTCCTTCAACCTGCCCTATTTGAGATCTCCCCAGCTCAGCTCGCCATACTACAGCTGACCAGATGTGCTGCTGTCATCCATTTTTTATTCTTGTTTAGTCCAGTGGAGCTGCACTGTAGCAAAGAATAACTTCACCACTGTTGCACTGGCTGTGTTCCAGGACTTTGTGTTGGTGAATATATTTCTACTTGTGATGCTAAGTAAAACCAAGGTTAAACATAATGACCAATATTTGGCTCATTTTTTATTATGGCATATTAGTAAACACCTATATATCTTTATACTCCAGATAATTTGTCTTCTTAATCAAGTTATTCAAATGTTTAGTTTGATAACATACTGCTCTTTGCATAATTTAAATAGAACTTTGTTAATAGATTTAAAAACTAAACAACCAATGCAGTTACCTTCAACTTACAGACTGTATAATAGCTTACATACTGGCCAATTCAGAAATTTTATGTGCCATTGTGCAAAAGATAGTAAACACCAACCATGCATTGAAAAAAAGTAAGGTAAAGCTGATAAAGCCACAAATATTCTCCTAAACTTTCTTTAAGGGAGAAAAAAATTATTCAGAATATCAACAAATAATTTGAAAAGCTAGCAAAAAGGTAGCTGATATAAATAAAAATGTGTATCTAGTCACTAATATGCTTATGATACTGGTCTGTGTATTATTTTGAATTCCAAACATAGCAAAAATAAAAAAAATTGATACTTTTTCAGCAGCCATAATACATAAATGATTCCGCGGCTGACTTAATATTCAGTTTCCACACACTTTCACATAAAATACTCATAAATTATAGTTAACATGAAATGGTCGAATACATAAAAGTGCGATTATTAGCATTTCCCTTTCTTATTCAGTATATAGTAAACTTTATTGGTTTTCTTATATGATAAGATGTGATAATAAAACCAGAATGAGACTGACATTGCTATGTTCGAAACTTAAGTGGATAGTACGCAAGTACTATGAGAAGTACTGCCAGAAAGACACTACCAAGAAAATAAAATATGGTTACAAATTGACTGACAGTATTAGCCAGATCATGTTGGTATGGAATATATCAGTTAATTAGAGTAGATTGTATTGCTTTTTATAAAAAAGTGAATCTTCATTTATCATTGATAGCACATAATTAATTTTGCATTTTCATCCAAATCTTTACTAAAGAGAAATACATTTTGGTAATTGTAGTTTGTTTTCTTTTAAATTCATTTGTTTTGTTTTGCCTTGATTTTATTTTTAATGCTGACCATGATCTGGAGGAATCAGTGAAACTGAATTCCAGACGTTCATATTTTGTGAAATAATGGGCATTTTTCTCTAAGCTGTACTATAATGAAGTCTGAGTTATCGGTGGATTAAATATTTATTAAAGATTCATTATAAATAAAATTTATTTTTAATAAAGATTTAATTCACCGATAACTCAGACTTTGTAGCTGGCATTTTAAAGAGTTCTATTTCTTTTTATTCCTGGATATTATGAATTTATACATCTTTCAGAATCTGCAGTATTGGAGAAGACACTTCCAAATATCAGCTAGTTCACTGGAAACTTAAAAATTACGATCTCTCATCTCTTGCAGAGCTTCTTATAAAAATCAATTCTCTATTTTTATAGTAGTTATATAAAATTAATAACACGTTTATTAATTATAACAGATATTTGTGGGATAGTAACTGTGTTCCAAGAGACTGCCAAGATGCTGGAGATATAATGGTAATCAAGGAATTTTACCTCCCTTATGGAGCTGTCAATACCCTCTAGACAAAACTTACCAGGAACACACTGGTAGTCACACAAAGTTGGGCTTACTTGCTTGCGATGAGGAAGACTGCATACCACAGAAAATTTTAGGGTATTTTATTAAGATGGTATTTTATTAAGATGGTGTAAAATTTTAGGGTATTACTGCATGTATTGGTTCATTCTTGCACTGCTATAAATAAATACCTGAGATTGGGTAATTTATGAAGAAAAAAGGTTTAATTGGCTGACCATTCCACAGGCTGTATGGGAAGCATGGCTGGAGAGGCCTCAGAAAACTTACAAGCATGGTGGAAGGCAAAGGAAACCAAGCACATCATCACATGGCCAGAGCAAGAGGAAGAGAAAGGGGAGCTGCTACATACTTTTAAACAACTAAATCTCATCATAACTCACTCACTATCAGGAGAATGTTACCAAAGGGGAAATCTGGCCCCATAGTTTGATGACTTCCCACCAGATCCCACCTCTAGCATTGGGGATATTACAGTTTGATGTGAGATTTGGACAAGGACACAGACCCAAACAATATAACTGCAAGAGTTTTTGCTTTAAAATTAGTGATTTTAGGGAGGTTTTAAAGAAGTGAGATCTGCCCTGAATTCAATAATGCCAATAAAGCAGGTCATTTAATGATCTAATACCTTAACCATTCTTAACCTACAAGTTAAGTGGAGCAAATAGAGGCTAGGAGCAGTAGTTACACATATTAGCCAGAATAGACAGTGCATTTGATCACCTCTGAGTTTTGGACATTGTTCTTGGCTTATTCTGTGCTCAGGTATAATTATGGAGGAGCCTTATTTTTGTCTTATTCCTTTGTAATCGCAGTACCCTTTCTGATGTGAATGTACTTTGAGGTTGTTTTTGTCAAGCAGTAGAATAGAACACCATGGCCTGGCTGTGAGTGCCGAGTCAGCCAGCTCCTAGCAACACTAAGGCATAAATGATAGTGTCAGAGCATCTTCCAGCTGTCGGTGTCTACTTTTCTCTTTGTCAGAGCTAATTATGTGAGGAAGCTAAGCCAGGTTATACAGGACATTTTCAAATACTTAGATAATGACAAAACAAGGACCCTAGTCTGTTGTTTTTCGAATAACCCCACAGTATCATTCTTTATTTAGCCAGAGACCTTTTCCTACTTATACCCCACACAACTCAGCCACATCCTGATAGTGTAATTACAATGTGCTACTGCCAATATTTGATGTAACTCAAAAAAAATGATAAATTTCTGCATGAAACATGTAGTTTAAAATGAATAGAGTTAACTAGAGTATAGTTCACACATACATAACCAATAAACATCATATTTCATAAATTCATGTAGGAGAAATTTATTGTCATCCTTCAATAATGTGAATTGCTTTGTCTTATCCACACAGTAGATGTTTGTTGTCAGTCAATTCAACCTTTTTCCATCCCTCTTTTCTCCCCCTTGCTTCAGTGTTTTAAAGTTAATTAAAGTTGTAAGGGCCTGAGGCATTAAAAGACTATCATATTTTTGGTATAATCTCTAACCATTTAGTCTTATCGATTCACTTACTGAAATCTACTTTTGCAACTAGTCTCTAAAGCTTCACAAATTTCATGGCTTTTTCTCCTCATCCAGACAGCAACACGTGTTGAGTTCGTTCACTCCTGGCACCCTGTTACTGGTACCCCTAGGTAATGAAAGCACACTAAAGCTAGGGGATACTATATAGGCTGCCCCAGACACATCTATGCAGACATTTCACAAATTCATTTCTGCTCGCTTCCTACCACACTGGTGCAGTAACACTGGGTAACTTGGGGGATAAAAGCCTCAAGCAGAGGATTCTTCACTCAACTGACCATCCTTTCTGAGTATTCTAACACTAATATTCCTGGGAGTTGAGTTGGAAAAAAATCCTTCTTAGCTTCTAATTCAATTATTTTCTCAATTCAGAGCATCTTAAGTTCAGTTTAAACTTTTAATCTATTCCTCTAAATCTGTTGTTTATAAAATAAATGATATTTTTGCCTTGATTTTTGAAATGGAGTATTTTGGCAAAGGTCATGGGGTACCTGGGAATATGGAAAACAAACTAGTTTAATATCTGAAAACATTATTCTGCCAGATATATTTTCAATGTAAGAAAATTACTGGCTATTCAACTTTGTAACTTTGTCTTTAGTTATTCTAATACAAACATGTATTGTTTAGTAAGAAATAAATCATGAAATTATGTACAGTTTTTAAACTATAAATTCTTCTTCAACTTAATAAAATATTACTGTATTTTGAAGTATATTTTCAACCTTGAAATATCCAATGGTTGAAATTCCCATCAGTTTTTATTACCTGTAGGATACAATATGTAATTTAAATAATAAAATACTTACTAGATACTGTTCATCAAGAAACAATTATTCTACATATTAGCAACATTTCCTACATATTTGGAAAAAAACTATGAGATATTTTTTTCTTTTACATTCTATAAGTTACAAATAACCTAACATTGTGCATAAAGCTACATAGAGAATGGTTTAAATTAAATTTTCCTCAGGTTGTTATCCTGTGTGCAAAATCATGGGGTGATTTTTTATTTTTTCCAGAATTGAAAATACTCAGGGGAAAAAAGAACTTTAATGGGATCACTGTTGGAACCTAAACTTCTTAGAGTTCAGCAGATGATGACAATTTAAAAGACCCACATAAATGTGCTGCCATTGTAGACTACTAAATGTATTCTCCCAGAGAGGAAAAGTTATCCAGATCCTCTATCAGGAGTTCAAAAATGTGATGCAGCTCTAAGGAAATCTTGTGATTCTTCAAAATCAAATTTTTTTGTTTTTTTGTTTGTTTTTTGCATCAATGGAATATTATGAAAGAACTACCTTTCTGGGTGATGATTTGTATAATAAAATGAATAAATGTGTTCTGCTGAAGATCTCAATAAATGTGCTTCATTGAGGGACCAGGATAATCTCCTCTTCAAAATGGAAATTTTGAAGTTTCATTTGTTTTCAAATCTTCAGGGAGTTTTGTTTAATGAAAATATGTTGCTAATATGATACATCTACACATTCTCTTTAGGAAATTAATAGAATTTAAATATGGCTAGAAGTTTTCCATAGAAACAACTCTTAAACATGTACATTAACGACAGCAAAAGAGGTGTTGAGGTCTGTGGAACCCAAATTTAGGAGGTTATTCTTAGCAGTTTATTCTCACTTCAAATTTAAAAGATGAAACTATTGAGAGGTTTTTGTTGCTGTTGTCCTTGTCATTGTTGTTCCATTACTTTGTAGATAATATTAAAGTACTATTTTAATGTAATTTATTCCAACTATAATAAAATTTGTCCAACTGGATGTAGAGTTTAGCTTCCTTTGGCAGCACATGAACTAGAATTGAAAGAAGTAGCACTATAAAAAGGTCAGTATGACTCTCTTTGCATGGGTGAAAGTCATACTTGCCAAATATTTACTTGATAAACGGAGGCTGATTTTGTGGTCCAACTTTTCGTTTAAAAGTATTTCATTAATGTCTATGGAATGTGAACCAAGGAGGCCAAGGTTTTATTTATTAAACATAAATATCCAGAAGTATTATTCTGATACTGACTTCTTTAGAAGAAAACTACAAATTTTAAAACTTAGTAGGACTATTTTGTCATATCTGTGTAATTCAATTTAACAGATATTTATTAATTGCAACGAACTCCCTTAGGCAGGGCACATAATTAAAAAGATGACTAAATGGTATGCCTATCCTAAAATAGCTTAGAGCAAAGAAAAGACAAGGACAGATTTAAGTTTTATGTTTTTACTAGTGCATGCTGGTGCATTACAAAAATTCAAATCACAAGTTACAAGAGACTCTTCACCTGGATCTTTACATAGACATTGACACCACTTTTAAGAGAAAGCACATCATAAGTTTTTAAAAAAAATTCATTCTGTCTTCTGTGAGTATAAAAATTGTTTCTGCAAGTGGTAATGAAAATTCAAAATAAACACTTCCATTGCTGTCATGAACTGAATGCTATGTCTCTCCCAAAATTCGTATGTTGAAATCCTAACCCACCACGGATTGGTGCTGGAGGATGGGGCCTTTCGGAGGTAATTATGTCATAGCAGAGGAGCCCTCAGGAGACAGATTAATGCCCTTATAAAAGACACCTCAGAGAGGTCTCTTGCCCTTTTTCTGCCATGTGAGGAGTAAGAATGCAGCAGTTTGCAACGTAGAAGAGGTCCCTCATCAGAACCAGAGCTTCCTGGCACCCTGACCTCAGACTTCCAGCCTTCAGAACTATGAGAAATAAATTTCTGTTGTTTATAAGCCATCCAGTCTATGATATTCTGTTACAGCAGTCCAGGCTGAGTAGAACAATTTCCAATATTCTCTCTTGAGTACCTTAAAGGAAAAAGACATAAGGAAATAATACATTTCAGAGAAAAACATTTTTTTCATTCTCTAAATTATATGATACAGTATTAAAAATGATAAAATCAATGCGAATGTAACCAAGCTTAGAAAAGCCAAGAAACTGAGTTGATGAATTTAGACTGATATAAAGACGGTGAATTATAATTTATTCTCAAAGTACAAAAAGTATTTCCCCAGATCACTTATCTATCCTGTTTGTTGAAGACCTGAGGCAATTACCAAAAATATTTGAAAAAAAATTCCTTCAACTAAATGTTTTCTTCCTCTGATGTTGCTGTTATTGTTTCTTCTAACACAGACTAACTCTCCACTCTATCATCATGTCTCAAATTAGAGCTTTATAATCTCCTACTGCCATTTACCTAATCTTTGCTGTATGCTAGCTTAACAATCATCCACACAAAGGGAAAAAGAAATAATAATAATGTTAATATCTACTCCTAAAACAACCAATACTTTGTTCATATGTTATCTCTTCTGATGCTCTTAAATCCTGGAGGTAGGTAAGTCAGCATTCTTGTTTTCATTTGCAATATTAGTGAATTACTTGGTGACAGTTTGTGAATTGCCCTTTCCAAACTTGTTTCCAGCTTCTGGGGCTTACCCAGCTATTCTAAATGAAATTTACAGAAACTCCTTTCCTACAAATGTAGAAAGCCCAGATCTTCCCTGTCAGCCAGTTTCTGAGTCAATTGCAATCCATTGACAATAGCAGCTACTCCTATAACCTTATCACTTTCTTACTCCCCATTTCAAAACAAATATGGTAGAATGTTGCTTTGCTTTTTTTCTAATAAGGTTTCTATGCCAGCTTATTCTATCATCCATCTCTTATTTTTAAGTAATTGACACTCAGATTTGATGACAGCAGTGGCCTGTCTAGAGCAGCCACTGTGAAGACACTGGCTGCAGCAGGAGATGTGTGACTGGGGTTGTGGGTTCTGCAGGGCCATGGGAATGAGAACAGGTGGGAGCCCCGCCCCCTACTGAATTGGTAAGGTGGGAGCCCCATACTCCCAAGCACAGCTGCAGTTGCCCAGCTACAGCTCTGGATCTGGCATCCCTGCACTCTTGGAGGCTTAGAAAGCCACTGCTCCCACTGTCTGGCCTCTCCTGGCCTGGCACTTGCTTCAGTGTAGAGCAAAGTTGTGGCCAAGCCTGGGTGCTGTTGTGATCCGTCCAGGTGTCTGTGTGCTTGGGGCAGTGCTGACACACCAGCCTCCTGCCTCCTCAGCCCCCTCTGAACTTTGGGCATCCATGAGCATGGAAGGGAGGTAGGGGTTGGGGGCTGAGTGCAGCTTGGTGTGGGCCTGCAGGCACCCCTTGGCATGAACAGCCTGGGCACCATGGACAGCATGTTGATGGCAGGAGGCAGACAGGTTTTTGGGCAGAATGGGACAGGTCCCTGGGGAAATGCCACCTTCAAGCCAGGAACTTGACTACCTAAAGCTTGGAGGCAGGGTTGCCAAATCTGGGTGGAGATGAAGTCTGTTGATGCTTATGGTGAAAACTTATGATGCTTTTTCCAGGCCTCTCCATGGCCACCCATGGACCAATCAGCACAAGTTCTTCCTTTCTGAACTTATAAAATCCCCAGACTCACCTAGATTCACACAGACACTGGGACAACCTGCCTGTGGAAAGGAGCTACCCACTGCAGGTCTCCTGAGAACTGTTCTGTCGCTCAGTGAAGTCCTCTCTGCCTTGCTCAACTTCCAGTTGTCTGCAAACCTCATTCTTCCTGGATGCAGGACAAGAACTTGGGACCCGCTAAGTGGTGGACTGAAAGAGCTGTAACCCAAACAGGGCTGAAACACACCCCCACTTGCCCTGTTGTGGGTGATGAGGAGAGAAGAGCTGTGGACCTTTGGGGAGCCCACACCTAAGTGCTCCTTGAGCCAAGCCTGTAGTTGTACTCCGTGGTTCCTGGCATCTCCAAGCTTCAAGGTGCCACTGTGATCCTCTTGTCCAGATGCGGGTGCCTGCAATAGAAGCTGCGTGCAGTACATCTCATCCAGCTGCAGCCTCGCACAGTGCTGGCAGCTGTGCTGGTGCCTGGAGCTTCCTGCCCTGCTGCAACCGGCATGCCTGGCTGTGCACAGTGGCCGGATCCCACACTCACTCGCTCACATGCACCTCACCCCTCTGCACCTGGCTTGCCCTTGGCAGGCATGGGATCCGGGCTGGTAGCATGAGCCAAGTGCAGCCTGCCAGGCCAGGGAGTCAGAACAAGCCCAGCAGACGCAACCAAAACCCAAGCAGAGCACCAGTGGCCAGAGAGGTTTCTGGCTGGTTGAAGGAACACCCTAAGGATCCCATGACAGCTTCACCTTATCTAGAGAGGTCTGAATATCTTCACAGACCCTACCTTATAAAAGTAATTACCCATCCTTTATTACTTCTTTGTAAACTAGCTACTCTGAGGATGAACATGTTCTCCTATACCCAAATCTATCACCTTGATTGTACACTTGCCCACACACATATAACACATTTAGGTATCCTCTTATTTCCCCCATTCATAGGACTGGCTGCCTCTTCATCATCTCTGCCTCACTTCCTTGCATTTAGATTTTGTGTACGTGCTTCGTGGATGAGAGACTTACTCTAGCCAGAGCCACCCCCAAGGTCAGCAATCCCTCCCTGTGCCTACTCCTGCTTCCCTCCACGTTCTTTATCCTACAGTCTGGACTCTGTTCTTGTTTCTTTAGCACCTAATGACTTTCAGTCCACCTTTTTTCTTACTTCAGCCTACAATAAACATAATTTATACCATAATAAGCCAGGACAAAAATACACACATACACAGAATTTAAATGCAGGATTCATAAAACAGTACTAATTCTTGGCAAGTGAATTTGTCAACTTAATTGGCAAGTGCGAGCATACTAAATTTTCTATTCTGTTCTGTTTTATTCTAGTATTTTTGATTATTTCACCTAAAAGGGCTGATCAAAATAAAATAAAATGGATTTACAACTTAATAAACAGGTCATGATCTACCATCTGAGAAACAATGCTATAACTGGCTAGTAATGTTTCACTTAGGAAAACATTTACCCGAAAGATAATGGCTGCTCACCAGACTGCTAAAGTCTTTGGCCTCAAGATTTGAGACCTCTGACCAAGGTTTGAATACATTCTCATACCTTCCAACAGAGGTTAAAACGCACGTGCACTACTATCATTTGGTCATCAATTCACTGGACAATTATGATATTATTAATCTAGTTGCTGTTTTCTTCTTCTAAAATCGATTTGTAAGATACATAAGAACAGACAATTTATTTTATTAATCGATGTAGCCCTTGTTTCTAGGCACTTGCTGGCACATAGTGGTCATTCTAATATTTGCTGAATAAATCAATCAAAGAATCAACGAATGTTTGGAAGTGGTTTAGTAGGCTGTTCCTCATTTATGCATTCTCTCATTCAGTAAGCATCTGATGAATACCCATTATATTATATGTCAGTCACTCTGCTTGTTCCTGGTTACATTATACAATTGATTGAAACCAAGTCCTTATTTTTAAGAAGGTCCCAAATTGGTAGAATATGTAGTTCCTGAATGTTAAAGTAATTAAATGAAAGATTAATGTCTATCTCACAGAACTAGCAAATAACATGCATGTTAATTTTCTCATCACCCAATCAACAAATATTTTAAAGGCACATGGAATGTGTTAGGCACTATTTTAGGTGTAAAAGACAGCGTAAATAAACAAGAAAAATTTCCTGCCTTCAAGGAGCTCACATTCAGTAGGAAAGGATAGAAATGGAATATAAGCAAATGAACAAGATAAAGTAGATAGTATTAAGCTCTCTGAAGAAATAAAACATGGTGAAAAGATAGGGTGGTGGGGAGTTTAAAAGGAAGAGAGTACTCTTCTTTA
Organism: Cheracebus regulus; assembly: GCA_963574635.1. NCBI lineage: Eukaryota > Metazoa > Chordata > Mammalia > Primates > Pitheciidae > Cheracebus > Cheracebus regulus. Next base: position 17,765 of record CAUYQU010083775.1, read on the forward strand.
GCACAACTTCTAGATGTTTCTGGAAGGCAATGGGAAAGTGAGGTATTAAGAAAACTTTATCAGGAAAATCCAAATGGCTACTTTTCTCAGTTCAGAAGGATGTTTACCTCAGCTCAGAAGGATAAAAATGCTTGCAGTTTTCAAAATGTGAAGAAAAAAAAAAAAAAAGCTTTCACTATTGCTGGTCATTGATCCTCCATGAAGTAAAAAATAAATAGATCACAAAAATGTAAGACAAGAAAGAAAAGGAACAGAACCTTGCCTCATTAAGCAACCAAGGTTAGTACAAAATATTTTGCTGAAAAGGAGGACAGAGATTAAATTGAACCTATGTTTAAAGCAAAATGATTGCTGTAACATGCATTTCTTGTATCAGAGCAATTTAGATAGGCAATAACTGGTAAGCAAACATTCTGTATTATAAATGAAAAAATCCTGAAAGGATTATTGTTGTCTTTTTCACTGAAAACATCAGCAGGAAAATTATTCAGCCCCAGGCAGAGGAAACAAATATCATCAAGTACAACAGGGTTGCTGTTTGGAGTCTTCTGCTATCCTCAAGGACTGTCAATGTTTTCAATACTCATTTCTTTGTATGTCGCCTTTCAGTACAAGTCTTTATGTCTTGTACACATTCAGTCTGTTTATTTTTTTATATTGCTGCCATTGTAAACTTCTAGAATCTTAAGTATACCAAGGACAACTGCTTTTCCTGAAATAATAGATATGATCCAAACACTGAAAATAAATATAATTTGAACAAATCAGAAGCAGATTTATATAACTAGACTGTTTCAATATTTACAACCTTTAGAAACTAGATTTCATTTTCACAGAACTCTGAAAACAATAATATTAAGAATACCTAGAGTAGTGTTATATAGTTAGTAAGATCTCAATAAAAACAAGCTGTATGGAAAACAAAACAAAATGAGTAGTAAAGTCATTTCATCACAAACTACCCAGACTGATAAGGAAAACAGAAACACAGTCATAAGATCATTACCCACTATTTGCCTTCTCTGCTTATATGATACGGTTCCTGACCCTAGGGATTTATTTCCCAAGCTCTCAGGTCAGAAAACTTTGACTGGATTTGGCCAATGGATGGCCTTGGTGAGAGACAGTAGAATGAAAGAAAACCAGTAGCAGAGTTATTTCCTCTTCCTCCCACATATTTCTAGTACTCTGCCAGAGTGACCTCTCTAGAAATGCTTATGGCTTCTCTGTGGTCTGATGCCTATAGACAGGATTGCCTAAATCCAGTTGTTGCAGACAGACTTCTTAGCAGAATGGGATGGACTCTTTCCTTTTTAGCTGTAGCTAAAATGAATTGGCTGCTTCCCATGGTTGCTGAAATTTGCATTATCTCATTCTTTTTATTTTCTTGCTGAGCTTTTCCATCGCCAGTACAACCAATCCTATTCATTAAGTTTTCTCTACTTTGCATTCGTTGAGTGATTTCATATGCCTAGTTAAAACTTGAAGAATACAAGCAATATTTGGTCCCCTATATAATGTTATATTATATATATATATATATATATATATATAATATTAACATGTTATGATATCTGTATTGAAACATAGTCTTTTCATAAATCTGGTCATAAATATATATCCCCATACATTTTGACTCTATTCTTAAATTTTAAGGGAAGTTAAACTTTTATATGCGTGTCTTGTAATTCCTTTAAGCAAAATTATTTCATAATGTTGGGCAACTACTACGAGGCTAAGGCTTCCTATTCTTACCTAAAAAATATCAACAGATTAATCCTTCATATTTGATTGCCTCAAGCTAGGCAAGAAAAAGAGAAGAAGGAAAGAAAGAAAGAAAGAAAATAAAGTGAGAGAAAGAGAGAGAAGAAGGAAGGGAGGGAGGGAGGGGAAGAGAAAGAAAAAGGAAGCGAGAAAGAAAATAAATTTGTCTTTGAATGTCAGTCTTATGAATGCACTGACTCTGGTTTGACTATGTTTTTGGCCTTGTAAAGAAAATTAATCTGCCGTACAAAGTGATGAAACAATATTTAAAGAGAAGCAGAGATAAAAAAGGTAGAGTTTTAAGATTATCCTTGTTATTCTTTTGAAGTCAACCTTCATTACTGTCTTTCCTATCTATATTTGTTAAATATAAACATAAGCATATGTGTATACATATTAATTTAAATAATTGGGGAATGTACTCTAAGCCAATATAATCATTTTTTATTAAGCTCGATTGAGTTCATTTTCTGTCGTTTGTAACCTAAGATGTCTTAAGCAATACACATATCATTTTATTATATTGTATTAAAATGTCACTGTTAAACCTGCTTCTTGGAACAAGGACATTCCTTGTGTTAAGGTAATGAGGCCTCACAAAGATTTTAAGTCATTCTTGTTGCCTAGAATCCATTTTTAAGGCTTGATTCTCAGACAGCAACCAGAATTGAGAGCAAACGCCACAGGTGGGTTACAGAGTGAAAATTTGCCTCTTTATAGTTTTCACCAGCGATAAATAAGTCAAAATATCTATCCACGTTTGGGGTAAATTTTAAGATGGTATAAAAACAGAAAGGAAATGAGGAAATATATCAGGAAAATTGAGCCAGCTCTTTTTAAATACAGTATAAATATTGCAAGGCAATGGATGAAATAGGATTAGTAACTGTGCCCTCTGAATAAGTAAGCTGAGCAGAACACAAAAACTTGCCATGTGAAATTACACTGTTTTCCTGCTTTATTTATTGTATTATTTTCTCTTCTGTTTTTCCTTATATAACTTAAAAAGATGTATCCAAGGGCAAAATGAATTGACATGCTATTGACAGAGAAAACATGACAGGTCAGAACTGGAAGCTGCCTTTGAAATGTCTATTTTATTTTCTTAAGTATTTATAAAAGATACTTTAAAACCTAGGTGTTCATAGTAACAAAACACAGAATTATTCTAATTGTGCTTCCTCTAGTTTTTTCCTACCACTTTAAATATGCAATATGAAATGTTTTTGTTGTCATTGTTTATTTAGAATGGGACATTTATATTTAAAAACATATAAAATTCTTATTCAAGAAAAATACATATTGCCCGAGGATAGAAAACAGAAAATAAAGTTTCTTCAAAGCCTCACTTCCTGTCTTTTCTCTCAACCACATTTTGGACTCTGCCCTAAACACACGTACACACACACACACACACACACACACACACACACACACACACACACACACACACAGTTTTTGTTAACTAACTTGGGCTTGTCTAAAAACAAGTCTTTGGTGAAATAATTTAGCAGATAAATTTGTGTAGTTACACTTTGCTTCCTCTGTATATTTTTTTCTTTCAGAACTTTCCTAATTTATGTGTCCTTCCTTCTTCTACTCATTGATTGTTTTCTAATAAATCTATTGCGTTAAGTGATAACAAAGATTTTCACATTTAAATTATATTTGTATTTTAATTGGGAAATTTTTAGGGATTAAAACTTTTAATATTCATGATAAATGTTTAATGGTGGAAACTCTAGCCTTGATACTATATATACTAAGAAGACAGATATGTGTTCGAATATTAAGTTGGTGCAAACATAAGTATCATTTGGAACTATGAAATTTAAATCATTATAATAGGTTCAAACACATCCTTACTAATCAAAATAGGCATCAGTACAACCAACATATTTTTGCCAAGGAGAAATAAGTTTGTTTATTTCTGTAGCACAAAAATCCGTGCTTTGGAATTTGATGAACTCTTGGAAAACATTTTCTGCATCCTGCTGTTTATGGAAGTGTTTTCCCTGCAAAAAGTTGTTGAGATGCTTGAATAAGTGATAGTAGGTTGACTAGAGGTCAGGTTAATATAACAAATGAGGCAAAACTTCACAGCCCAATTCGTTCAACTTTTTTAGCATTGGCTGTGTGACGTGCAGTCAGGTGTTGTGGATAATTGGGGTCTTTCTGTTGACCGATGCTGGCTGCAGGCATTGCAATTTTCAGTGCAGCTCATGGAATTGCTATAATGGTTTCACTGGGATTCAGAAAGCTGTAATGCATCAGATCAGCAGCAGACCACCACAGAGTGACCATGACCTTTTTTTGGTGCAAATTTAGATTTGGGAAGTGCTTTGGAGCTTCTTCTCAGTCCCACCATTGAGCTGGTCATCACTAGTTAGTGTATAAAATCAGTGTTCTGTCACACATCATAATCCAATCGAGAAATGGTACATTGTTGTGTGAAATAAGAGATGACAACACTTCAAAACGCAGATTTTTAAAATTGCCACTCAGCCCATGAGGCACCCACTTATTGAGTTTTTCACCTTTCCAATTTGCTTCAAATGCCAAATGACCACAGAATGATCGACATTGAATCCTTAGGCAACTTCTCATGTAGTTGTAAGAGGATCCGCTTTGATGATCAGTCTCAGTTGGTTGTCGTCAACTTCCAATGGCTGGCCACTATGTTCCTCATCTTTAAAGCTCTCATCTGCTTTGCAAAACTCCTTGAACCACCACTGCACTGTATGTTCATTAGTGGTTCCTGGGCCCAGAGTGTTGGTGATGTTGCGAGTTGTCTCTGCTACTTAGGTCCCATTTTGAATTCGAATAAGAAAATCACTTGAATTTGCTTTTTGTCTAACATCATTTCCATAGTCTACAATAAACATAAAATAAACAGCAAGTAATAAGTCATTAGCAAAAATAGAGATATACCCATTAAAATGAAATATAACAGGACCACATTTATTGAAGAATGTATTTCAATATCAAATGGCAAATTCCAACAATGCAAAAACTGCAATTCCTCTTGCTCCAGCCTAATAGTTTACTGAAGTGAATACTTATTCCAAGTTGTTTGTCAAATATTTGGAATGTCAGTATGTGAAAGAACTATGAATTCTCTTAGAATCTTTTTTTATTGTACATAACCACATTGTTATCTATTATTTATCTTATAATATGTACATTTAATTTTTTTAAATACTGAATTTATTCTCATTAGTTGTTATCTCAATTAAGGAACTTAGGGCTTAAGGTCAATTTCATCCAATTTGACGGTAAAACTCTTTTTGAAAAAATGTTTTGTATTTGTTTAAGTTCATTTTCACTGGCATAGAAAACGAAATAAGATACTATCTACTTCTTATAGTAATACTTAGATCTATGTCTAGATTATCTAGGTGTTTGGATTTTTAAAAAATGTAATTCCATTAGGGTGAGTCATGAGAACACTGATACAATTTTTTGACAGGTTTTAAGAGGTTTTTTTTTTTTCCTTTTTAATTTAATCAATTTAATCAACTTAAAAATGTGTGAGTGAATGGATGTTATCTAATAATATAAATACCAGATTTTACCCAACAGTATAAGAGCACTAGTGGGGAGGTGGCAGCTTCTCAAAACTCAATCTTTGTATGCTTTTATAATACTAATGGCATTTTCTTCATTCTGGATTTGTTCATTCTCTAAACTTATGCAAGACTTAATTTTTCAAAATACTGCAAAAGAAACCACTTCTAATTGCTATTTTTAAATAAAAAAATTTCTTTTATTGGACCCTGTTCCATTTATCTCTGTAATGTAATTATTTATTTTATCACCTGATGATGAATATGCTCATCCATTAACTCAGTGTCTCAAAGATTTCCTCTGCAGAGTCTCAATGTCCTGCTGCTGTAATTAAACTAATTATATGATGGGGACCATGATAGTCTGCTCAATTTTATGTAATTTTAGAAATTGCTTAACAAAAGTTCTTAAATTATTTGAAACACTATTGGTATAAATGATTTCACAAGTTAAAAAATATCCACCAGGCGTGGTGGCTCACACCTGTAATCCCAGCACTTTGGGAGGCTGAGGTGGGTGGATCATGAGGTCAAGAGATCGAGACCATCCTGGTCAACATGGTGAAACCTCGTCTCTACTAAACATACAAAAATTAGCTGGGCATGGTGGTGCATGCTTGTAGTCCCAGCTACTCGGGAGGCTGAGACAGAATTGCTTGAACCCAGGAGGTGGAGGTTGCGGTGAGCTGAGATCGTGCCATTGCAGCCTGGGTAACAGGAATGAAACTCCGTCTTAAAAAATATATATATATCCATTGTTAGACTTCTGATAATGACTTTTACTTTGCTAAACATGACCACAAAAATTACAGTGAGGTTTCCAGTCATTGTTATAAGTATTTCTCAGCTGCTCCTACAGTTGGCCTTGTGGCTGCTGCCAGTTTTACGTGGCCTTTTCTAAGCTCCTGCACAATTACATGTAGCATTAGCTTACACTGTTTACTTCCTATTGCCATTTGCCATTTTGTTACTATAACTCTCTAAAACACACTTTTTTTTTGTCTTTCTTTCTTTTTTCTGGCTGATATTTGTTCTAAAAAAAAAAAATCCAAGTTCTCTTTTCACTGTGGCATGTCATTGCTTTCATTGTTTAACCTCCTACCTCTGCCATCTTCAAGGCAAAACTATTGTATCCTTTACTATATAGAATTATGCTATTAGCGATCAATACTGGCTCCACACTGACCATTACATCTTTCCGTTCTAATACATCCTATAAGATCTGATTTAGTCCAAAAAGCAATGTGATGAGGTAAGCCTCTGACTTATAGACACTAACATTTGGATTTATTCACTTCTCTTTTCCATCTACATTTGGAGTATTGGCATTAAAGGGATTGTTTTCCACAAAAAATGACACCAGGATACCTGTCAGCATCTCTACCATAAGATACAAGATATTATATTCAGAACAATACACAGAATATTTTCAAATGCAGAATAGAAAAACTTGGTTAATATACATTGAAAATATTCAAAATTAGAATATGTAGCAAATTATATGTTAACTTAAATAGTAAGGTATACACCAAATATACTAAAACAAGAGTTTGTTATGCCATTCTATGGGACAAAGTTGTATGTAATCACAGGAGATGTTATCCAAAAAAGGAAGTAAAATTTTAAGAGAATATAACTGAGATTTTTTAAGATAAAAAGAAGAGAAATATACATTTAAGCAGCATAAAGAAATCACTGCTCATAAAATATTCACATTAACAGAGTAAATATTAATAGAAAGTCAATTTACTAAATAAAATGAAGAAATGATAAGAAGATAATTAAAATATATTTTATTGTTGTAAGGGGACCTAACAAACTTGGAAATAATAAAGTACAAATAAAGTATGATTAGATATATTCAAAAACCCAAAATATACTTAGGTAGATTTTCTTTAGTGTCTCTAATTCTTTGCTTCTTTGATTCTGGTCATACTATAAAACACTGTGAAAGAAACCGTGTTTGGCTGTGTGAGAAATAAAGTTCAGAATACAATATGGTGCTAGGATACAGAATTAAGAGTAATTGTTTCATGGTTAAGATAGACTGTATGGTAAAGAGGTACGTTTATAATATGTAAGAAGAAATGTCTTTGAAATCTGAAGAAATAACATAGGCAAGTACAGAGACTTGAAAGTGTCCATCCAATTTAGAAATCGATGAGAAATTCACCTCTTCTGACTTCCCTTTCAAGTCTAGTGATTATCAGTTGAGAGAGGGCAGAACCATCTCTGATAGAAGATAATCAAAGTCCAAAATACATTAGGAGATAACAACTGAGCACCTAGGTACTCTAAATAACTTTGGGAGTCCCCAGTCAGACAAATTACTTACTCAAGTACAGTAAGATGTGCACTGATATCACTGAACTGCAGCTAATAATGTCTGAAGAACTGTGTTGAAAATATCAGTCCTAAGATCTGTCAACCTGACATATTTGTGGAAAACCACAGACATGGTTTAGAAAGGTTTTATCAAGGAAATACCTGTAAGAATTTAGGAAAAGGAAGGAGGAAGCCATTGTTAAGAGCCAGGGTAAAAGCGCAAAGAACAAATCTTAATAAGCACATCTCATTTTCTTTTTTCCTTTCTTTCTTTCATTTTTTCCCTCCCTCCCTCCCTCCTTCCTTTTCTTCCTTCCTGACTTGTGGGAGCAAAATTTAGCTGCGCCATTAAGATGGCGCCGGCCCGCCTGATTACACAATTGGAGAGGACTGCCGGTAGTTGCCACCCCGATGGAAGAGCACCACTCAGCCCACTTTACGTAGAGGACGGTGATTGGGC
>CAUYQU010083777.1:0-17154 GCA_963574635.1 Cheracebus regulus
GTGTGGCTCCTTCTCCGGGAATCTCCCAGTCTGTGGGCATCAAAAATTCGTCTGCAATTGCGGCATCCACTCACTCTCTGCGCTTTCACTGGGAGCTACAATCCTGAGCTGCTGCTACGCGGCCATCTTGGATCTCTCCCATATAACATGTTTAGCTCAGAGTTCTGTGCATATTTATAATTGTGATTATTACTGCTTTTGTTAGACACAGTCGCTTTTGACCCAAAGCTGCCAAAATTTCATGCTGGTTCCCAAACAGATATACTATTCTCTTGCCATAGCCTAGAATTCCTTAAAAGGTAAACTATCATTACTGTTATTAGAATTATTATGAATAATGGGCTTTTCTTTGTCTCTGCCAGTCCTTCCTTCAAAACTGTACTGGTTGGACGTGGTGACTCACGCCTGTAATCCCAGCACTTTAGGAGGCTAAGACGGGTGGGTCACCTGAGGTCAGGAGTTCAAGACCAGCCTGACCAACATGGTAAAACCCCGTCTCTACTAAAAATACAAAATTAGCCGGGCAAGGTGGCGGGCACCTGTAATCCCAGCTACTCGGGAGGCTGAGGCAGGAGAATTGCTTGAACCCAGGAGGCAGAGGTTGCAGTGAGCTGAGATCATGTCATCGCACTCCAGCATGGGCAACAAGAGTGAAGCTCCGTCTTAAAAAAAAAAAAAAAACACAAAAAACAAACAAAAAACCCACTGTAAATCAGTATTTTTGTATATCTAGCTGCAATAACTGCAAATCATTAGGCAAAATGTCTACTGTGCTCCTTTTCCTATTTCTTTCCTTTTTTTAAAAAATTTTTTAACCATGCCTGGCTAATTGTTATATTTTTAGTAAAGACAGGGTTTCCACCATGTTGGCCCAGCTGGTCTCGAACTCCCGACTTCAGGTGATCCGCCTGCCTCAACCTCCGCCTCCGCCCACCTCAGCCTCCCAAAGTGCTGGGATTACAGGCGTGAGCCACCATGCCTGCCCCTAAACAACAAATGCTCTGCCACTTTTTAGCTATGTGGCTTTAAACAAATTACTCACCTTTTGTGTCTAATTTGTGAAATGGGAGGAAAGTTCTCTTGGGTTGTTAAGGATTAAATGAGGTACATTTCCTGATCTGAAATGTGTGGACCAGAAGTGCTTTGGTTTTGGATATTTTCAGGTTTTGGAATATTTCCATTATACTTGAATTTGAAAACCTGAAATCTAAAATGCTTCAGTGAGCATTTTCTTCGAGTGTCAGGTGGGTGTTCAAGAAAGCTTCAGCCTTTGGAGCATTCTAGATTTATGATATTTAGCCAGTAATACATATAATGCTCCGTGCCCAACAAAAGTACATGAGGAGCAAAATTCCAAAATTTTAGATAAAGAACAGAATCTGCGAGCAAGGTTTCACCCAGTTTTGAAAAAATCCAAATGGGTCATTTGGAGTGAAATAACTAGCATGAGTTCTGATGCCAAGTAAGGACAGGCAAGCAAGGCTTTGTGTATCGTCCCTATCTCTTCTTTTATCCTCTCCTTTGTTAAAAACAGGTTAATAGGCTGGGCACCGTGGCTCATGCCTGTAATCCAGCACTTTGGAAGGCCAAGGCAGGTGGATCACTTGAGTCAGGAATTGAAGATCAGCCTGGACAACATGGAGAAACCCCATCTCTACTAAAAATATAAGAATTAGCTGGGCGTGGTGGCACCTGCCTGTAGTCCCAGCTACATGAGAGGCTGAGGCATGAGACTCACTAGACCCGGTAGGTGGAGGTTGCAGTGAGCTGAGATTGCGCCACTGCACTCTAGCCTGGGTGACAGATAAGACTTCATCTGAAAAAAAAAAAGGGCCTGAATTTTCACATCATCACTGACACTTTTTAGATTTTTTTTTTTTTTTTGGAGACAGGGTCTTACTTTGTTACCCAGGCTGGAGTGCAGGGGCATGATCTTGGCTCACTGTAGCCTCAACCTCCTGGGTTCAAGCAATCCTCCCACCTCAGCCTCCCGAGTAGCTGAGACTACAGGTGCACATCATCACATCAGGCTAATTTTTGTACAGATGGGGTTTCCCTATGTTACCCAGGCTGGTCTTGAACTCCTGGGTTCAAGGGATTCATCCACCTCAGCTTCTCAAAGTGCTGGGATTACAGGTGTGAGCTACATACCTGGCTTCTTTGGAACATTTAAACAAGCTTATTATTACAATTATTATCATAATTATTTTGGCAAAAATATTCGAACACACCTAAAAGTAGAGTGAACAGTACTATGGACCTTCATAGACCGTTCTCCAGATTCAGTAGTTAAGATTTTGCCACACATACTTCAGAGTCTCTTCTCCTTTTCTCTCCCTCTATATTTTAAAGCATATCACGCTGTAGGATAACTATAGTTAAACAAAACATGGTATATAGTTCCAAATAGCTAGAAGGAAGATATCGAATAGTCCCAGTGCAAAGAATGATACAGAGATGAAGGATATGACTAACTACCCTGATCTGATCACTATACATCATATGTATCACATCACTATGTACCCATAAATGTGCACAATTATTATTTTAAAAGTTTTAAAAAAGCATATCATATAATTTAAAAAGTTTCAAAAAAATGCATCGTTGGGCCGGGTGCGGTAGCTCACGCTTGTAATTCCAGTACTTTGGGAGTCCGAGGCAGGTGGATCACTTAAGGTTAGGACTTTGAGACCCGCCTGGCCAACATGGTGAAACCCCATCTGTACTAAAGATACAATAAAAAAAAAATAGCTAGGTGTGATGGTAGATGCCTGTAATTTCAGCTACTCAGGAGGCTGAGGCAGGAGAAACACTTGACCCAGGAGGTTGCAGAGATCATGCCACTGCATTCCAGCCCAGGCAACAAGAGCAAAACTCCATCTCAAAAAAAAAAGAAAAGAAAAGAAAAGAAAACCATCATTGACTTCATGTCATTTTACCCTATATACTTAGCGTTCATCAATGTTTTTAAAGTTTATTTAGGAAAATTCTCACACAATGCCATTATCATGTCCAACAAAACAGACAATGACTCCTTGATATCATCTACTACCCAAAGGTTCTCAGCATCTCAAAAATGCCTGCTTTATCCTTGATTCGATGGAATCAGGATCCAAGCAACATCTGCTCCACTGCATTTGGTTGTCAAGTGAAACCCTTTTCTGTAAGAACTCACAGCAGGCAACTGTTGAGTATCTAAACTCTTCAGTTTCTCTGGCTCACAAGCACAGAACACAAACAAAAAATCCCAACCTATTTTTCAAACATGTTATTCAAGGGAAAGGGTGTCAAGCCAGAGGCCCTGCAAGTAGTAGAAGAGGCGGTTAAGAATTGTGCTGGGAGAGACTGTATCCTTTGCAGTGTGGCGCGCAGCCTCCCAGACAGGATCCAACTTCGTATCCAGGTGTTGGGCCTCAAGCTCGCTTCAGCTGTTGTTTATCGCCCTCCCGTGGATTAATCCCCTGTCAATTAGGCCCGAGATGCTCTGGAGAAGGCCTGCATAGCATCCCATGTGTCAAGGCCCCCTTTGATACACTTTATCTCCCCTTATCCCTTCAGATGCACCATGACTCCTCTGCTGGTCATGGCCTCGGAGCTTTAGAATCTCTGCACAGCGACTGACATCCCTCCTATGGAGGAAAGGCAGGGGATTTTTCTTTTTTGGACAGGAATCATTGTTGATCTGATAAGATGTTTTTCAGGGCATCAAATGTCAAACTGGGAGCACTGTGAGTCAGGGATGAAGTGGCAGTTACAGGACTAAGCAGCTTTGCCTATTCATTTCGACTGCAAGGACGCCTCCTGGGTCTTGTCAAAACTGTGGACCTCATTTTGTTTGTTTATTTATTTTTTTTGGTTGGGGAGAGGGTGATCCAGGTGGAGTGATGGATAGAGTTTCAAATCCTTGTGGGAATTAACACATTGTCATATATTCAAATTTCAATGCTAAACTCTCATAACTATTCACCTGAGGCAAAAGGCAGGTCACTACTATGTTTTGTTGTACAATAAATATAAATGTAGTAATATTAATTAAACCAATGTGCTTGGTCGAATGTTATTCTTTAGTGGTGACTGCTGCTTTTATTAGTTTTCATACCTTTAATATGATTCTTATCATTTTAAATCAAATTTTAATTATACAACCAATGCATGAATCCAATTTGTTCAGAAAAACATTCATGCTTCAGAAATCAAGCTAAAAGTCTTTGATCACCATCCCTAAATTCAGTCCCCATCCCCTTAAGAGGGAGCAGTTGCTGTCAGGTTGCTATGTACAAATAACAGACCTTTATTTATATGCAAGTACATCCATATATGTGTTTTAGGCTTAATTCAGAAATTCTTCCTGGAGTCAGTATACGTGTGCATCACACTTTTTGCCTACTGAAGAAAATGGTAATACATTTCAGGAGCTAGTGTCAGAAACTGTTAATACACCAGTTTGTTGATCATGGAATAAAATCTAGCCAACTGCACACATCTTGGTAGGGGTACCCAAATGAACCACTCCTGCTCCCTCTAGAACAAAATTGGAATTGTTAGACAGAATTCCAACATGATACTGAACATCAACATGTTTGAACAATGCTGAAAATGACAATTCTCTCTCTCACCTCCAGCCTTAGATCTTAGGTTCCTAAAATTGACCATCGAAGTCAAATGAAAATAAATTTTCCCAAAGCAAGAAGTCCCATTCACCTAACTTCTGCCCTCTCCCATTAATAAAATTTTGCATTATTTTGCCCCATTTATTAAACATATTGAAGAGAACATGAAACTGAAATAAGATAGTTCTTAACCAATACGTTATGAGTTTTCTAATGAAAAACAGAAATCATTTAATATGATTTTTGTCCGATACAGTCTTCAAAATTTTCCCAAGCCAATTTTTCTTTTTTGACTCTATATCGATTCTGCCGCTTTTAAGTGATACTTGTCCATTATTAAATTCCTGACGCCATGCATCCCTGCCACAAAAACAGGATTAGGAAGTAAAACAGCCAGATACAGATGTTTTTCATTTCTTCCTGATAGAAAGCATCAGAAACCCAAGTTCACATAATTCTAATAAACATAATTATCACCAACATGTATTAACTGCTTCATATATTTCACATATCACTCAAAGCACTTGGCATGTATTATCTCATTTCTTGTCAAAATAACGCTAGGAGGTCGGTACTCCCACCCTGGAAATGTGAAATCTAAGCACTGGGTCAACTGGACAGATCAAAGTCCTTCCCTTGTCAGAGCTGACATTTTGGGGGCAAATAGATTAATTAATAAGAAAACGAATACACCAAATCCTCTCAAAGAGTGATTAGTGCTAAGAAGACCTAGTGGGACCACATTTTATCATCAGAGAAACACAGTACACGGCGTGCAGTCATATTGCCTTTCTGTAGATGAAGAAATTGAGGTGCTGAAAAAGTGCCTAAGTCCACAAAGGTGACAGGCGGCAGGCAGAACTCAAGATGGCAGCTATGTGTTTGTGACTTTTTAATGCCATTTTTGATGCATGGAAGATTGCATAATTATTACTGGATCCCTTCTCCTCCCACTTACCTTCTCATTGGAAAACCAAATAAAGCTATCCCCACCCAGCAAGTTTAGATAATTTTTATATTTTTGTCAAAGCAAGAGGGTCAAAATGTTTCAATCACTCAACTGCTATTTCTTGAATAACTTCTGTGTAGTTAGTAGCCTGGTATGGTTGAGTGACCTAGACGTACACACTCACAGAGTTCACCGCCTAATGGGAGATGTGACAGAAGCCTGAGTAAAAGACCTAGTACCTATGAGGAGGAGCAGTGCATATGATGAAGTAAACTGCGAATGTGGGTAGAAAATGACCGAGTGGGTGCATGCGAGGGTTTAGCAAGGATGGTCAGGGCAGGCTCTCTGAGGTAGTGAATTCTGAGCTGAAACCTGAATGATGAGATTATGCAAAAAACATGGGGGCAGCGCATTCTAGGGTAGGGGATTAGCACATACAAAGCCCCTGCTGTGGGAACCAGCGTGGTGTGTTCAAGGATAGCAAGGAGGCTGACAGAGGGAGGGAGGCAGACAGGGAGGCCCGATCGGGGGGTGCAGGTCCTTGTGGAGACTCTAAAGTGGATGGAATTTATCTGGGGGGCCACGGAAGGGATACAATCCAATGAACACAAGTTGTGTTATAACACACTGTTGCACAGTGTTGATGTGGAACATCCCAGATAATGAGGAATTTGGTACAAGAACTGCTGAATCTCAGGGTCTCAAATAGTATAGCTAAGCCCTATCTTCCATAGAAGACCCACGCAGAGCTCCTAGACAAGCATCACAGCAGATTCTAGTGGTTTTGAACACTGTATCCAAATTTATTTATTTATTTTTATTTTTATTATTTTAAAGACAGGGTCTCACTTTGTTGCCCAGGCTGCAGTGCGGTGGTGCAATCATGGCTAACTGCAGCCTCAACTTCCTGGGTTCAAGCAATCCTCTCACCTCAGCTTCCCGAGTAGCTGGGACTACAGGTGTGCACCACCACACCCAGCCAATTTTAAAATTTTTTGGGTCCAGGAGCAGTGACTCACGCCTGAAATCCCAGCACTTTGAGAGGTTGAGATGGGCGGATCACTTGAGGTCAAGAGTTCAAGACAAGCCTGGCCAGCATGGTGAAACCCCATCCCTACTAAAAATACAAAAATTAGCTAGGTGCAATGGCACGCACCTGTAATCCCAGCTACTCTGGAGGCTGAGGCAGGAGAATCTCTTGAGCCCGGGAGGCGGAGGCTGCAGTGAGCCAAGACTGTGCCACTGTACTCCAGCCTGGGCAACAGAGCAAGACTCTGTCTCAAAAAAAAAAAAAAAATCTTTTTGTAGAGACAGGATCTCACTGTGTTGCCCAGTGAGCCACTCAAACTCCTGGCCTCAAATGACCCTCCTGCTTTGGCCCCCCAAAGTGCCGGGGTTACATGTGTGAGCCACCACACCCAGCCTTTTTCTCCAAATTTAAACCTTGAAGGCAAGGCAGAAGCAGCACAAATAATTACCATTTTGAGCATTAGAAATCAAAAGCCTGGAAGGGAAAAATGTAAATGGCATGTAATAAGAGACTCTGGGGAGCATTTAAATATGGAGTTGTGTATCCCACTGCACACTGTTTGAATAAGTTCACTGCGTAAAAGAGGCTCCCCAGCAAACTGGCTCCATTGATTTCTTCTGAAGAACAGGAAACCGGGGACTGAGGGAGCACTTTTCCTGCATACTCTTGTGCCTTTTAAGTTTTGTAACATAGACTATTTTTTTTTTTTTGAGACAGAGTCTCACTCTGTCACCCAGGCTGGAGTGCAGTCTCGCAACCTCGGCTCACTGCAACCTCCGCTTCCCAGGTTCAGGCGATTCTTTTGTCTCAGTCTTCCGAATAGCTGGGACTACAGGTGCACGCCACCATGCCTGGCTAATTTTTGTATTATTAGTAGAGACGGGGTTTCACCATCTTGGCCAGGCTGGTCTCGAGCTCCTGACCTTGTGATCCGCCCACCTTGGACTCCCAAAGTGCTGAGCCACCTTGCTTGCCGTAACATAAGACTCTTTTACCCTGCTTTAAAAAAAAGGAAAATTAGGCCAGGCACGGTGGCTCAAGCCTGTAATCCCAGCACTTTGGGAGGCTGAGGTGGGTGGATCACGAATTCAGCAGTTCAAGATGAGCCTGGCCAACATAGTGAAACCCAGTGTCTACTAAAAATACAAAAAATTAGCCAGGCATGAGGCAGGTGCCTATAATCCCAGCTACTTGGGAGGCTGAGGTAGGAGAATTGCTTGAACCTGGGAGGTGGAGGTTGCAGTGAGCTGAGATCCTGCCATTGCACTCTAGCATGGTGACAGTGTGAGACTCTGTCTCACAAAAAAACAAAAAAAAGAGAGAAAAGTTATATAAATAAATTTATTACTCACATTTTTATCAGTTAAATAGGCAGAACGGTTAATTGGTGCATTGTCTTAAATGTGTCTTAAGCTGGTTTTGTTTTTGTTTGACTTTGAGAATGCTTCTCCTTGTTATAATTCCATTAAACGCCTATCAAGTACAGGCCCCTTGGCTTAATTCTTTAGTAAAATAAAATCTTTCTTAATCAAAAGTGGAATAAATGGCAATTAACACAAAAGTTAAACTATTCATTGATTATACACCATGTTTAGTCTATTGCATTCCTTAATGGATGTTTTTGTTGTTTCTGTTTAGTGAGAATTATATGAAATCATCACCAAGACCTCATTTACTTGATTTATTTTGGGGGAAACCAGATGTTTGGGACGGCTGATAACGCATGAAAAGCTGCATTCTTTGCTGTTCGTTTTCTAAGGGTGTGTTAGGCAATGATGACAAATATTAAGGTACCACATTACTCTGTCTTACTGACATGCCCGTGACTGATCTTTTTTATCAGTTAGTTGAAAGCGCACACAAAGAAAGAAAATGTAAGAAAAAGCTTTAAATGTGTGCACAGTTCAAGAAGTTAATTTAGATTTAGATTGCTAACCTATTCTTTGTGTCTAAAAATTTGTAACAAAAACCTTACACACTAATACCACACACACACACACACACACACACACACACACACACACACACTCCTACAATCTGTTGGAAATGTTTCTAATGGGCCACTTTGGGTCAAGAAAAAAACATGCTTTCGTTGCTTGGTTTGAATAAGTGGTATAATTGCTATTTGTCTATTTTTAAAATTCCAGTTCTTATTGAATTAGTTACATAGATTCTGATGAAGTTGAGGGAAACTGCTAAACTGCTTGTGTGGCTAATCTCAGAAATTCAAAAAAATTCACACTTGAGCACGTTGCATAACATAGTTTTATGGCAACGTGCAGAAGGGAGATGGCCTTGGCCATTGACTTGATTTCTCTCCTTGCATCCAGATGATCCTGCAGGGGAAATGTGACAATTCTCCAGAAACTGAGCTGAGAGTCCAAGATCCACATGCAGGGCCCAGCAGGGCCACCTGCCCCCTCAACTCTGCCACCACTGTTGGTCCAATCCCAGCACTGGGAGATTTCCCATCTGATGTAGGAAGCCATCCAGTCTACCTTGGGGCTTCAGACCAGGCAGCCCTGGGTACAGCTGCGCAATGATTCATTCGCCAGCCTTAGATTTATTTCTGCCCTTCTGGCACTGCTGGCCATACCTGATTCTTCAAATTATGTTTTCCACATGTTTCGACTGTTGACACTGTCTCAGTGCCAAGTACGGGGTGCAGTTTGCCATCCAAGGATAACAGTATTGTGGGGAGAGCCTCTCTCATCTTACGCAGAACTAAAAATGAGACAGTCTTTCAGCGATAGAAGAAAGAGATAGAAGTTTCCTTCCAGACTTTTCTGAGCTAAACCTTATTTTTGATTTCCAGTGCTAGAAACAGAAAATGGTGGGCACATCATCTGGGCCCACCAAAGGTCAGTTCTCTCACTTTACGTCTTTTGATGAAAGATTGTAATATGTTAAAATAGGTATCTCCAGCCGGGTGTGGTAGCTCACACCTGTAATCCCAGCACTTTGGAAGGCCAAGGAGGGTGGATGACCTGAGGTCAGGAGTTTGAGACCAACCTGGCCAACATGGCAAAACCCAATCTCTACTAAAAATACAAAAGTTAGCTGAGCGTGGTGGTGTGCGCCTGTAATCTCAGTTACTTGGAAGGCTGAGGCAGGAGAATTGCTTCTACCTGGGAGGTGGAGGTTGCAGTGAGCCGAGATAGCATCACTGCACTCCAGCCTGCGTGACAGCCTGCGTGAGACTCTGTCTCAACAAAAATAATAAGTCATAAAATAAAATAGGTATCTCTTACTTTAACACATGATGTGGCTGTCACAGGTGGCATTATCGGCAGGACTGCATCCGATGGATCATATCATGCTTTTATAAGGGGATCTTACTGGGGATAGTGAGGTTTCTCCTTTTTTAGTTTCTTAATGTGAGGGACTTTGATGGCTCCAACCACAGGGCTGGGGAGTGAGGCCCCAGTGTTCTCCAATGCAAGCACTGAGCTGTGTCAACAAGACTAAGCTGAAAGATTCAGTAAAAATCTACAAGAATGAGAGCAGCTGCTGCCTGTGTCAGGCCTGGTTCTGAATGCTTCACAAACACGAACTCGCTTACATCTCATGGTAACTTTTCTTATCCCCATTTGAATGATGAGGGAACAAGGCATGAGATTATAAACGGCTGGTCCATGCCCCGCCTTTGACTCACAGATGGATTTTTTTTTCGAGATGGAGTCTCCCTCTGTCACCCAGGCTGGAGTGCAGTGGCTCGATCTCGGCTCACTGCAACCTCTGCCTCCCAGGTTCCAGCAATTCTCCTGATTCAGCCTCCCAGGTAGCTGGGACTACAGGCACCCACTGCAACACCTGGCTAATATTTGTATTTTTAGTAGAGACAGGGTTTCACCATGTCGGCTAGGCTGGTCTCCAACTCCTGACCTCCCAAAGTGCTGGGATTACGGGCATGAGTCACCGTGCCTGGCCCCACAGATGGATATTATAACCTACAAAGAGTTTAGGCTGGTAAAATTCACATAAAATGAAAACTTCTAGCTTTTCTTTAAAAAAATGGACAAACTGGGTAGTTTGGGGCCTGCATTTCTGATGAAGACCATTGGCTGGATCATGGAGGCAATAACGAGAGACTGACTGGCAAGACACAGAGACACAGTCCCTGGAGAGAGAATGGCCTTCGTTGTCACCAGAGTTCCTGCCTAGCCTGCTGCACACACTTCTGACCTATTCCAGGGCCCCCTGAGATCACTGGCATTGTGACCCTTATGTATCAAGCCATTAGAGTTTATTGAAGTGGGCAGATCATTGGTGGTGGTGGTAATAGAGACTGAAGAAATTGAGGAGGGAATAAAATATTTATTGAATGAATGAATATGTCCTTGGGCTTGCGTTGAGTTTTCTGAGTAGCTTGAAGGATAGAAAATACAACAAGGAATGCCCTAATGTGATAGTCTGTGGCAGGGACTCTAGAGTCAGACTGCCTGGATTCGAACCCCATCTTACTAGCTGCTGCATAGTGAACTCTGGACTTCAGGGTTCCCATCTGTACAATGGGGAAAGTAGATGCTGCATGAATTAAATGGGATATAAAGTGTTAGGCCCAATGCATGGCACATAGTAGGTGTACAACAGACATTAGCAATGAAAGTCCTTTAGAAATGCACCTCTTGGCTGGGTGCAGTGGCTCACCCCTGTAATCCCAGCACTTTGGGAGGCCGAGGCAGGTGAATCATCTGAGGTTGGGAGTTCGAGACCAGCCTGACCCACATGGAGAAACTCATTTCTACTAAAAATACAAAATTGGCTGGGTGTGGTGGCACATGCCTGTAATCCCAGTTACTCAGGAGGCTGAGGCAGGAGAATTGCTTGAACCCGGGAGGCAGAGGTTGCAGTGAGCTGAGATCGCATCATTGCACTCCAGCGTGGGAGACAGAGTGAGACGCCATCTCAAAAAAAAAAAAACCACAAAATAATCATATAATTGAGTGCTTCCATGCCCCTTTTTGTCTAGTCAACCATGTCTCTTATTATTATTCCCAAAACAAAAATTAGGAAATGCAGTATAAATGAGGCCACAGTGGCTTCGTTAGGTTTGTGAGGCTTAAGGTTCAGGGCCTCTTTCATAGCCCCAGCAGGGACCTTAGCAATGTCTTCACATGATGACATGTGTCTGTAAAATCCGCAAACACGAGGTGTTTTTATAGGCTTTGTTTGAGGCCCCATCCCCTCTAACTGTAACGTTTCAGTTTCCACAAAATCTAGATCTGTCTTGTATGGAGGAGAAGTACCAGCACAACAAACTCCACAAAACCCACTCTTCCTTCTGTGGACTGGAATTCCATGGCATCCAATGTTACTGTAATGAACGTGGAACCACTGGATTTGGGACTGGATTGGCTGGTTCCAGATTCCTTAGCTGTGTGACCCTGGACACCTGCCCCTTTTTCCCTGAGCCCTGTTACCTCATGAGTAATATGGGAATTAATGACGATAGTACACAACCAACCCTAGGAGACTCTATAGATGATCTTATTTAATCTATAGAGAGATTCAATATAAAAATATGAAAAATTAAGATGTTTCTTAAAAACTGAAAATGGCCAGTGTCATAATACAATTCCATGTGGAAACTATAAACATCGAGTAATTCTCATGCATCTGTCTTTTCGTTCTTAAACTTGTGGCTGAAATACCCATCAGTCAGGTCACGCCTCCAAACTTGATTACCTTCAGATTCCAAAGGACAATGGCCTTCACATGACAATAGCCGCTATCTTTTAGGAGGATAATCAAATAAGAGCATCTAATCCGAGAACACTGGAATGTGAGCTCTATGGGGGCTGAAACTCCAATTAAGTGATTAGTGAATATCCCAGGGGCTGAAATAGACCAGAATACCAGAGACCACAAAGGCCCTGCTCTTTTCTCTGCTTACCCAGGCTACAAGATCTGCCACATCCAGTTCTGATCGGCAGTTGAATGTAATGGTCATGAATGGTAGTTGTGGAGTTGACAGGAGGACCTGGTTCAAATCCCAGATCTACCATTCATCATTTGCAGGACTTTGGGCAAATTGCTTAAAATTTCTAGGCCTCAGTTTCCTCATCTGTAAAATGAAGATAATAGTACCTACCTTATATGAGATTATACACAAACAGCTTTAGCATGGTGCTTGCTGCACAGTAAATGCCCAATAAATGTTAGCTATCAGTATCAGGCAGTAATAAGTGGATTCTGTTTTCCTGTTTCTTTTCTTTTTTTTTTTTGACATGGAGTCTCACTCTGTTGCCCAGGCTGGAGCGCAGTGGCACGATCTTGGCTCACTGCAACTTCCGCCTCCCAGGTTCAAGTGATTCTCCTGCCCCAGACTCCTGAGTAGCTGGGATTACAGGGGCGCTGCCACCACATCTGGCAAATTTTTGTATTTTTAGTAGAGATGAGGTTTCACCATATTGGCCAGGTTGGTCTTGAACTCCTGACCTCAGGTGTTCCACCCGCCTCGGCCTCCCAAAGTACTGGGATTACAGGCATGAGCCAACGTGCCTGGCCTATTTTCCTGTTTCTTGAATGTTTGGTAGAAGTATAAACCTGCTTTTGTCTGGTGTGTGTGGGCATGTTTACGCATGTATGTATGCATGTACACATGTGTGCACACATGTTAGCTACTAATTTAATTTTCTCAACACTGTTAGGTCTCTTTAGGATTCTGGATTCTCTTGGTTAAGTTTTGGTAAATAATGTTTCTCTAGGAAGTTGTTAATTTTGCAGTGTTCAACTTTTTTTTGACACGAATTTTTTATGGTATTAAATTTCAGTATTATTCTCTTCTCCATCTGCAGTTAAGCCCTCTTTTTATCCTTAATATTTTTATGTATTTGTTCCTTTTTATTAGCATTCAGTAGTCTAGCAGATTATTAGTCTTTTCAAAAAACCAGCTTTGGATTGGCTAGTTTTTTTCTGTGAAAATCTTTGTTTGCTGTATAATTTAAAAAATTACTGGTCAGGTGTGGTGGCTCACACCTGTAATCCCAGCACTTTGGGAGGCCGAGGTGGGCAGATCACCCGAGGTCAGGGGTTTGAGATCAGCCCAAACAACATGGTGAAACTTGTCTCTACTAAAAATACAAAAAATTAGCTGGGCGTGGTGACAGGTGCCTGTAATCCCAGCTACTCAGGAGGCTGAGACAGGAGAATCACATGAACCCAGGAGGCAGAGGTTGTAGTGAGCTGAAATCTCACCATTGCATTCCAGCCTGGGGGACAAGAGTGAGACTTTGTCTCTAAATAAATAAAATAAAAAATAGTTTTATTGCTCTCTTTCTTCTGCTTCCTTTGGATTACTCTATTCTTTTTTTTTTCTTATCTAATAGCTTGTATTTGTAAGAAATAAAATGTGGCCAAACAATAGTACCAAGCTCACAGGATTGTCGTGAAAAGTAAGATTCTGCATATAAAGTACTTATCAAGATGTCTGGACCATACTAAGTGCTTGATAAAGGTGAACTATGATTATTATCATCATGTCTCAGTGTTATCATCTCTAAAATGGGTCCATGGAAGGATTAAATAAGATCATCTGTGTGAAGTGCTTGGCTCATACCTGTTACTTGTGATCAGTAATATTCTCTGGATATACAACATACTTGTCATTCATTATAACAGTCATGATTGTGCCCAGGGGTGACCAAAAGCCTCAGTGTCCTTAAAAGTTCCACGATCAGCCACAGAATTTGCAGGGTGTAGTGCAAAAATGAAAACATAGGGCTTCTTGTTAAAAGTATTATTAAGAATTTCAAGATGGCAATAGCAGAGCATTAAGCTAAGCTGGATCTCATCTGAGCTCAGGCCCTGTGTGACTGCATGGCCCTGAAGTTGGCCCTGTCCTCTCTCCAGGTCACCTGGGCAGAAAGCTTGTGTTTGGGTCCGGAAGGATGAGTTTTGTAAAGGCCCCTTCCCCTACCCCTTCACACATGTGCTTTTTCCATTCTTCTAACGAATTCCAGGACCTTGCAGTTCCATCTGACCCCTAAGGGCTGCCCCTAATGCAATCAGGGGGAACACTAGATTCAGAGTCAGCCCCCAAATCAAAGGCCAGCACAAAACCCTGGATAACTTACAACTGTTATAAAGAGGCCACTGCTTCACCCTTGTTCTCATATTCCTTACATTTATAGTCATAACTCAATGAAGCCAGCAACATTTGCCATTCATAAGCTTGTTGGGTAAGCCAGGCTGATGGGCTCACAGTGATAACTAGAGGCACTAAAGAAAGTGACAAGCTTCAAATTGGAGGCCAAACCATACTTCTAAATGTACAGAATATTTTTAAAAAGAATGTGTGATGATTTATATTGATTGATGTGGCTCAGAATAAATATATATATATATATATATATATATTTTTTTTTTTTTTTTGAGACAGAGTCTGGAATCTCTAACCCAGGCTGGAGTGCAGTGGTGCAATCTTGGCTCACTGCAACCTCCGCCTCCTGGGTTCAAGTGATTCTCCTGCCTCAGCCTCCTGAGTGGCTGGGACTAAAAGCCTGCACCATCATGCCCAGCTAATTTTTATATTTTTGGTAGAGATGGGGTTTAACCGTGTTGGCCAGGCTGGTCTCGATCTCCTGACCTAGTGAACCACCTGCCTTGGCCTACAAAAGTGCTGTGATTACAGGCGTGAGCCATCTTGACCAGCCTCCAAAATAACATATTTCTATAAGAAACTGTTAAATGAATTTGCAAAAGGCTAAGTTGGCTTGTGTGCTATATGTATGGACAGACAAACACCATTGAAATGCTAGAGTTTTCTCTGCTGCAAATGCTGCTTCCGTCCAATATGAAAAGGCACCGTGTCCTCCTCACATCAGCCACCATCTCTGCGGCACCGATCACTGATCTCCTGCTGGGGTCTTTAAAGGACGATCTCATTTAGTTTTCTCAACCCCTGTATGACTAGTAAGCTACCCAGGTTCACTTAAAAAGTGGGTGA
This sequence comes from Cheracebus regulus, assembly GCA_963574635.1. NCBI lineage: Eukaryota > Metazoa > Chordata > Mammalia > Primates > Pitheciidae > Cheracebus > Cheracebus regulus. The sequence goes on from CAUYQU010083777.1 coordinate 15,540, forward strand.
GCTAGGTTTACAACCCACCTGGCTGACCACAAAGCCTGTGTTCTAAGCCACTATCCAAAATAGTCACCCAGAGCCAGGTGCAGTGGTTCACACCTGTGATACCAGCAATTTGGGAGGCCAAGGCAGGAAGACTGCCTGGCCCAGGAGTTCGAGACCAGCCTGGTTAACATAGTAAGATCCTGCTGGGCATGGTGGCTCACGCCTGAAATCCCAGCACTTTGGTCTCTTTTTGTCACTTATATTGATATGACAGGGTAACTTTTTTGTTTGTTTTTGCTTGAAATCCCAGCACTTTGGGAGGCTGAGGCAGGTTGGAACACGAGGTCAGGAGTTCAAGACCAGCCTGACCAACATGGTGAAACCTCGTCTCTACTAAAAATACAAAAATTAGCTGCACTCCAGCCTGGGCGACAGAGCAAGATTTTTGCCTCAAAAAACGAAACAAAAACACAGTGAGATCCCATTTGTACAAAAAATTTAAAAATTAGCTGGGTGCAGTGGTGTGTGCCTGTAGTACCAGCTACTTGGGAGGCTGAGGGAGGAGGATCACTTGTGCTTGGGAGGTCAAGGCTGCAATGAGCTGTCTCAAAAAAAAAAAGTTACCCTGTTATATCAATATGAGTGACAAAAAGAGATCAAGATACCAGAAAAATAATACAAATGTATATAATAAAAACTGTACTGGGACCTTTACTCCTATGCCCACATTTGCATCTCCTATTGGTATGGTGAAGAAGGTCTGATGATTATTATTCCTATTAGGCACACGAGCAAACTAAGGCTTGGGGAAGCTGAATGGCAGAAGGCTGTGCAGCTAGCGATGGATTTAGAGAAAGCCTTTAGAAGCTGTTAGATGTTCAGAAATCAAACAAGAGGCACTTATTTTCTTTGAAGCGATGGAGAACCGTGTGGTCAACTTTTAAATTCTTTGTTTCTTATTTTTTCCATTCAATATGGGACATGTTTAGCCTTAAGTGCTGTAAATGTTAAGAGGTAGAGAAGCATGCGGGGCTCAAAATCCTGAAGCCACAGGAAAAGAAAAGAAAAATATGTGGCTTGATGCTAGTGAGGAAAGAGTTAACAATCTCTTGCTTGTCTGTCTAGACATTGCTGGAAGAGGCCAGAAACATCCCCCCACCCCTAGAAAATGTTATAAGTAAACACTGCATGTAATAGAGCACTACTCTCTAATTGTAAGTTTGGGCAGCACTGGAAGGTTAGGGACAGACAATATGGAGGGCTGGAGGTGACAGAGGTTTCTTTTCTTTTATCATAGGTTTGTTTTTATTGAAATTTGGAGAACATTTAAATCAACTGAAAAGTACAGAATAAAATATAACAAATACCTATGGCTTCACTACTTAAGATTACCAAATATGACCATTGTGTCGTCGCATCTCAGATACTATTTGGATAAAAAAATAGGCTGGGCACAGCAGCTCACGCCTGTAATCCCAGCATTTTGGGAGGCCAAGGTGGGTGGATTATGAGGTCAGGAGTTCGAGACCAGCCTGGCCAAAATGGTGAAACCCTGCCTCTACTAAAAATACAAAAATTAGCTGGGCGTGGTGGTGGGCGCCTGTAATCCCAGCTACTTGGGAGGCTGAGGCAGGAG
>CAUYQU010083781.1:0-27380 GCA_963574635.1 Cheracebus regulus
CAACAAACCCATTCAAAAAGTGGGCGAAGGCTATGAACAGACACTTTTCAAAAGAAGACATATATGAGGCCAACAAACATATAAAAAATGCTCATCGTCACTGGTCATTAGAGAAATGCAAATCAAAACTACATTGAGATAAACACATTAATCTTAATGGAACTATGAATTTGCTTCTTTTTTATTAGTGCCAACCTCAGAATGTGCCCTCATTGCCTGATTTTAAGGAAAACAGGATGTTAAAATTGGGTGAGATGAGGCTTGCATGTTAATTTAATTATTTGGAGTTAATGTTAGAAAATTGCTTTTCTATTTATGGTGGTACCTAGTGTGAGAGTTTTGTAGAGTATTTCAGAAGACTGTTTTGTAACTTTAGGTTTCCAAGAGTTTCCCTCTTTAGGAGTTACCCTTCCTAATACTCTCAAAGAAAATAGTCACTGCTTCTGTCTGATTCCTCTTATAAATTCCATGAATACTGTGGTCTGACTCAGTTTAGCTACTATTTGCAAATAGGTTGAAAGGGTATGCCACTGGACTTTCAGGAGGGAAGATGCCATTTTACTTGAGATTAGGGACAGATCTCCTAAGAAGGGTCTGTTGTTAATGATGCCAGTTTGTTGGGGAGATGCTTGCTTCTCATACTAGAAACCAAAACTAAGAAATAGTTCTGAATAGGAGTGACAATCTTGGTCTTGATGAGGAAGGGGACAGGATGCCAAAAGGATAATAAAGACAGGCTTTAGGTGCTAATTATATAGAAGATTGGGAGGCCGCACCTCACTCAAATATGTGTGCCTACCAAGGTTCATGGGTTTTTTTTGTTTTGTTTTTTTTTGTTTTTTTGATATCTCCATCCATGTGCAGAGGAGAGCAAAGAAATTCTGAAAAGTTCCAAAGGTTATACTTTTCAATTATGTTGTTTATATTCCATAATAGAGACACCAAAGTGACATATCCAAGGCCATAGAGCTTAGAGAAAACAGCCAGTGAATACATGAATTGCAGCTCCTTGGCTTAGCATTACTCCTCATAGAGCATGTTGCCTTTTCTACTATTTCCTTCGCCCCACTTGATCAAAGTTCAATTTTCCAGCATGTTAGTTTTTTCTCTTCTCAGCAAGAAGGAATTACATGTATAGTTAATTAGTATTCAATGGGTAATCCCTTCATTCTAAATCTACTTCCTTGTTTTTCAGAGGTTCACAAGGAAAGCTTCTAGCATTGACAAATTGAGTATGACACTAAAATAAGATTCATATATCAGACTTTCAATGCAGGCAGAACAAGAAAGAAAGGGCAAACAGGTAGAGTTAACAAAAATCCTTGGGCACTGGAGCAGGTAAACAGAAAACACACTCCCTTTGAGGGGCCCCACCAAGGTGTGGAGCTGAATAAGAACTAACAAAACCAACATATATTTCACTAGTCGTTCCTTTGGTGAGAAAAGGACATAAAGGGAAGAAATACAGATTCGTTTGTCACAGCGAAATGAAAAATTCAATGCAGGAAAAAGAATGTAGGCAATGGAATCATATTGACCTGTATTAGAATACTGCCCCCTCTATATCTCAGCTTAGCCCTAGTTTAGCCCCAGTCTCCTAATCAATATATTGGAGTTAAAAATAATACTATAGAGCTGGGAAAGCTATCAGCTAAATCTAACCAGAGGTCATCAAATTACAGCCCATGGACAAATCTAGACACTGCCTTTCCTTATTTTTGTAAATAAAGCTTTTATTAAAACATAGTATGGCAACTTGTTTGCGTGTCATCTGTGGATGTGTTTCTGCTATAATAGCAGAGTTGGGTAGTTGTGACAGAGATCTTATGTCCTGAAAAATCCCAAAATGTTTACCATCTGGTTCTTTACAGAAAAATGTTGCCAACTCTTGGATTAAACTATGTAAAATTCATTTAATGTACCTGGCACATAAAGTGCTGCTCACTTTTGAGTAGCAATTGTTGACTTGGTCATGACCACAATTACCTCTACATAGAGACTCTGTTTTGTATTAGCCAGCTGATGAAAGCAAATGTGATTGTGTTAATCATGACTTAAATTCTAAATCCTAAATCATGAAGAGAGCTTCATTAGCTTTCTATCCTTTTGCTAAATCCATAAGCCACTTAAACATATGAACCAATCATACTATTTATTACAATTTACTATGCAGTTCCTAGTTCCTATTAGTTTCCTATTCTTTGGAAAACTTCCAGACCATGTGCTGGCATTCAGAATATGATTTCTTCCTTCAACAAAATATCTAGACTTAAGGTCAGTCTGAAAGCCCCTTTTCTCTATTTTCTACTTGTTTCTTTGGAACTTTTCTCTCCAACTGCGAGGAAAATTTCCCTTGAATCAATGAGAGCAAGAATCACTTTAAATACTCACCGATTCCCCAGAGACACACTCTGGTCCTACTTAGGCATTCCAAACAATACTCAGGTACCTAGAGTTAGTCTGGATCTTAGTTTTAGCCAGGGTTATCCAGAGGAAAAAATATATATAGAGAGAGAAGTGGGAGATGAGGTTTATTAGGGGAGTTGATTCACTCACTTATGAGGGCAGAAAAGTCCCACAATAGGTTGGCTGCAAACTGGAGAATCAGGAAAGCCAATAGAATGGTTTAGTCCAGGTTAGAAGACCTCCAAACCAGGAAAGCTGATGATGTACCTGAGTTCAAAGACAAAGATCTGAGAAACTGTAGGGCCACTGATGAGAATCTGGAGTTCAGTAGCTGAAGACTCTGGAGTGTTTGAGGAACAGTGATGAGGTCATAGTGGTTGGATTCCAGTGGATGAGAGAGTAGCACAATAAGAGATGAGAGAGATGAGAGGCAAGCATGCAATGCCCTATAATTCATTGTTAGTTGGATTTTATTTTGAGTAAAGTGGAAGTCATTACAGATTTTGCAAAAGTGTTAAGTGGTCTGACACAACTTGACTACCATTTGCAAATAGATCGAAAGGGTCAACTGCAGAGCAGATCATTGTCATATGGGGAAAGGAAAATTAAATCAAAACTCCAGCTGGCTTAAAAGACTGTCCCATATGGCCTCCAAATACCTTTCCAGCTTTATCTCTCCCCAGTCCCTCTATGTGACCTTTACTACAGCCAAATCATCTTCAGACTTCCCTGAAGAATCTGAGGCAAACTGCCACTCTCTCCATGTGGACGTCTCTCTTCGTCTTCTCAGCAAAAACAATGTCTACATAGCTTTTCAAACCAGGCCATTGCCTCTGGACTGGTCTGTCAGAAGCCCTTTTCAGCTCTGTTGCCTATGGTGACTGTTCTGTAGGGTCTCCCACACCACTTTGTGCATGCCTCAACTCCTAGGCTGGCTCAGTGAATTCATTGTTCTCATTTATTCAAGTGGCTGCTTGAGCAGCCAGACTCTGAGCATATAGGCAACTAGTCTCTGGGTTGAAGTCAGTGCTCAGTGTATGTAAATGTATGAATAAATAATTTTTAAAAATAATTAATGGGGTAAAATTACACTCTTTTCAACATCATGTCCCCTATCCCCATGAGAGTGCTGTTCTTAAACTCCAACATGGCAATGATACTCCAGATTTGTTTATTTTAAATACATTTCTGAGGTGTCATATTTAACTCCCTCAAAGGAAGATAGCAACCTCCCAAAAAGGAAGAAGAGAGAAAAATGAAAAAAAAAAATACATTGAAATGAATTAACTAATAGCTTACACAGGTTCTCTGCCTTGGGCCATTAATTACAACCTGTGCAAAGGTCCCTTTCTCTGTCTGTTTCAATCAAGTCATCTTTACTCCAAACTACCTAATATAGTTTTTGTGGAATTTTTGAAGTATCATGAGGTCATGAGACCATAGAGGAACAGAAGTAAAATTACATGAAGAGTGGAGGGAAAAGAAAGAAATAAAAGATTATTTTGTTTGATAAAGGTCAGTCTAGCTGGGCCCCACACATTGATTTTCTTAGCTGCTATAGTTAAACAAGTCTCAAAAATAAATGTATTATAGGCAATGGTATGTTTGCAGCCACTGAGCTGAGCTTTAATTCCAGAATGCAATCAATAAGACTTTATGTTTCCATAACAGAACATGAGCAAAAAATCTGTGATTGGGGCATATGTGTTTGTATAGTTGCTAGTATTGCAGGCCAATGACTGCCTTGACAAATGATACCTTGCTTTCAATCAATAACTCATAAGTCACAATGTACTTTTTACTTACCTTAAACTATAACCAAAAGAGGCACACATCATTATAATCTTCACTTAAAACATGGGTAAGAGGGTGAGAGTTGATTGTGGATATGTGCATATATGTGTGCGTGTCTATGGCTTAAAGGGAAAAACACAACCACCAAAAGCAGTCGATTCTGCTGTTAGGAACGAAGTGAAGGCTCATATAATTGGGGAAGTGAATACTGCTGAAAAATTTGGCAATATATATGAATATTCTTAAGTACCTCATGTGCTTTGACTCGGAATCCCATTTTGTCTGAATGTGTCCAGTGGAAATAATCTACTCACTGGCATAAGGGTAGATTTCATACAAAGATATTTATTGTAGCATTGCTTACAATTGGAAAATATGGAAGCAAGAAAACTTTCCAACAATAGTCATGGTGAGTGTCCCTGGTTGGGTAGTAAGTAGCCACCACTAAAGAAATGGGAAACTGTTAAGGGAAAAAAGTGAAAGGGAAAATTGTAAACTTGGCATTATTAAAAATAGAAGAAAAATACATATATTAAAATCTGGTAGATAAATATGCTAAAACATATTCATTGATGGTTTTTAGGTTTGAAGAATAAGAAGTTTCAGGTTTTGTTGTCCATCACTATAAATTTTCTAAATTTGTTTTGAGTAGCATTTTTCTTAAAGTAAAATTTGCTACTGAATAACTGACTTTTTAAATTAGTGTACTGACATCAAAGGAAGAAACAGAATAAAAGGATAATACATTTACTTTCTACACATTGAATAAGAACAATTTCCTATGCCCTCAAACACTATAAATAAAAACTACAAGTCAAATGGCACACTGTAGTTGAGAAATGGAATAAATGTTAATTTTACTAATACTTGTTAATATTCTTAATGTATAAAGAACAGTAAAACAATAGGCATACCAGTAAAGGAATTAAGCATAAGCTTTCTAAAATGTGAAATATCTATATCTATATACATGTATTTACATATACATATATACATATATACTTATATGTATACATATGCAGGAATTTTAAATTTCCAAATTTTAAATAAATGTTCAAGATTATTAAAAAGTTAAAAAAATAGATAAAAATAGCTACTATGATTTGCCTAAAATAGTAGCAACTATATTTTCAATTGCAATCCTCAGTTTCAAAAGAGTAGCGTATGCTAGGTTCTGATGGATTCACTGGCCAAAGTCCTTCTTATCACGTTCTTCTGTGGTCAGGTGCTACATCTATGAAGGCCCAGAAGGACACCAGTGGCTGTTTTTTGAATGGTGGATAACTCTGATGCAAATGGCATGGCCTTGCCTTGGAACCCTATAGGTATCCATTGTAATTCTCTTACTGTAGTGTGCCATAAATATTACTCAAACATTTTTTCTTTTCTGACTACAGATACATTGAGTACTACGGAGTCTGCTGGGTCATATGGCTCAAGTGGCAGAGCTGCTTGTGCTGCAATCTGGACCTGCTGCAAGAGTCTTTTCCTGCTCTGGGGCCCACTCAAAACTGCCAGCCCTCCATGTCACAAGGAAAATGGATGTAGCCGCATTGCCAAGTGACAGAATGATGCCTCAAGAACCCAGAGAATCTTACAGGCATTCTGCTTCTTTCCTGACTGTGGGAGGTATAAGATGCAACAATTTGTCCTTTATTTTATTGTGGATGTTCCAGTATTCCCAGCCCACTATAGCCCTAAAATATTTACTGATATGTCAGGACCCTGAATCTTGAGTCTATTGCCTACCATATGGAATACATAAATATTAGCAAGGCCTACAACACACTTGTCATTTGTTGCTCATCCAGTTCACTTAACACGATGGCATTGATACAGTGGAGTGATATCTTATTTTGCAGAATGTTAGTCTCTCCAGGTGCTTTCAGATTATATTATAATAAAGGTGGAGGAATTTACATTGTGAGTTAAGAGCATATTTGTATATTCTTTTCCATCACATGAACATGTGATATAGTTCTGAGTCACCTTCTTGTAAGAAATGGGAAAAAAAAAACCACACTCATTTGCTTGGTCATCTGAGGCCAATCTGCTTCAGTGATTCTGGAGATAATATTTTACAGAGGTGGTTAAATCTAATGCAACTTGTTGAGTATATTAATAAAGAAAAATAAAAAATAAAAGCTTGAGGAGTATTATCAATAATTACCAAGTTGAAGGAAAATGTAAAAGTAGGGAGCACCTTTGCTGGCATATTACTATATACCCATTTCATCCAGACAAAAGGTAGATACAGCTGAGGGTCAGGCCAAGGAATTAATTATAAGGATAAAAAAACTCCTGACAAGATTATATTCTCAACCCCAGGAAGTCTGATAGACAAAGATCAGGAACAGACGGATATCCAGAGTGAAGATCTCTGAAACAACACATTTAAGTACCTTAAAATCCAGTATTCTCCAGAACCCCCCGGGCTTGCAGAAGTGATCCACTTCTTCCTAATCATAGCTAACACTCTCCACTTGCTAACACGATGATGCAGAGGTCTTCGCCTTAGAAAGCAGCCTATACCTCCCTGAGGATTTATCCCTACCTCCTTACCCAGCCATCAGACTAATAATGCATAGATAACTTGGCCTGAGAAATGATGAACCTGCTAAGTTAAGAAAGGGATTGACTTTTACAGTTTAAAAAAACATACATATATGCACTGACTTTCACACTCAGAATAGTTACAACATAATTTTATATGGTGAAAGAGATATAAATCTTGGTTTTTATATTAAATTCTAAATTGCTGAGCTAATAGTATACCTACTTCAATTTACAGGAGAATGACACATACCACTCTTGGAAGTGTACATTTGAAGTTTTATATTCTGTTTTGCTAAGTTTCTTGCTATGAACTGTTATGGAATACAAACAGATTTTTATTTGTGGCATTTCTATGCCATAAATAATTAGGTGTTGCATTTCTAAGGGAATTCAAGACAATGATGTTAAACTTTCAACAGAAATTGCAATTCTGGAATCCAATCACGTATTAATTTCTCTCTAAACATAAAGAGGTTACAATAAATCCTAAAGCAATGTAAAACAGGTGGGAAGGGAAATTTATTCAGTATTCATAAAGAATCACATTTATTGTACCTTAAATTATTTTTCATTTTACTGTGATTGCTTTTCCTACAGCTGGGTGGCTCATATGTCCTTCATGTTTCTTAATAAATTCTGTCACCTAGCATAGCACTTTTAATATGGAAGGGCTTCTGTTGATTTTTGTCCTTTGGGCTGGATTAGTGACTTGAAGTCCATGGTACTTTTTTTTTATTTTTTAAGACAGAATCTCCCTCTGTTGCCCAGGCTGGAGTGCATTGGTGCGATCTTGGCTCACTACAACCTCTGCCTTCAGGGTTTAAGCAATTCTCCTGTCTCATCCTCCTGAGTAGCTTGGACTACAAAGATGCACCACCATACCTGGCTAATTTTTGTATTTTTAATAGAGACGGGATTTCACCATGTTGGCCAGGTTGATCTGGAACTCCTGACCTCAAGTCATCCACCTGTCTCAGCCTTCCAAAGTGCTGGGATTACAGGAGCCCCAAGGTATATTAAAGGTCATTCAATGTACATTGTGGAGTGCAAGCTCTGAGACTTTCATTTATTATACAAGATGTACTGAGGTCCTACTCTATGCCAAGTAACCCGTCGGCCACTCCATAAGCTGGGTTGATTAAAGCAATGTCTCTGCTGTTGAGGGACTCACCTCTTATAGATAAAATGTACTTTAATCCCTTGAAATTGATACATGCAACAACAAATATACCTGATGGAAAAGATCCTCTATGAAGACTGACTCTTGGTGAGTAATTGTAACTTTTAGCTTCCCAGATAAAATCAGTGGTTTGTTGTTAAAATTAGAATTAGACTGGGCACAGTGGCTCATGCCTGTAATCCCAGCACTTTGGGAGGCCAAGGTGGGGAGATCACTTGAGGTCAGGAGTTTGAGACCAGCCTGGCCAACATAGAGAAACCCCATTTCTAGTAAAAATACAAAAATTAGCTGGGAGTGGTGGTGCATGTCTGTAATCCCACCTACGTGGGAGGCTGAGACAGGAGAATCACTGGAACCCAGGAGGCAGGGGTTGCAGTAAGCGGAGATCACACCAATGCACTCCAGCCTGGGCAACAAGAGTGAAAACTCTGTCTAAAAAAAAAAAAATTGGATTTCATCACAATTCATTATGACATCCTTATTGCAAACAATTCCAAAAAAAATACTATTATTTCTCAATGTAATTTATGTTACTCAGTGTATTAGTCTGTTCTCATACTGCTAAAAAGACATACCAGACTGGGCAATTTATAAAGGAAAGTGGTTTAATTGTCTCACAGTTCAGCATGGCTGGGGAGGCCTACTGAGCCCTACTGTTTTTTGTTCTTATTGCCATGGATGTTTCCAGGATACAACACAGAGACCCAAGGCCCTAGAGGAGACTTGGTAGTCTCTGTAAATTGAGGAGATAGAGCTGAGAATCTGGGAAGACTAAGATAGCTAGTTTACATGACAGAATACTGAGAGGAGAAAGTTGCACACAGAAAAAGAGAACTTTGGACAATGGAACACAGTTGAGCTTGAGTTTTCAGCAGATGAGCACGTGAATGTGGGCAAATGACCTGAGGCTGAGGGGAAAAAAGAGACCTGAAAAGACTAGAGAGCCGGAAACAGTGCCTGTTGCCACCAATGAGACCAGAGAAACCTTGTGATTCCTGGAAGAACACCCCGCCAAAGGGTCTTGCATCAATGATGGGTAATAATCCTCAACTAAGAACTATTCAGGTAATACACTTAACATATTTTAAAACAATTGAACAGGATCAAACTGTTTCCAAGTTGCTATACTGTGTACAAAAATAACAATAAAATGCACTCATACAAACAAAAATATTCAGTACCATGTAAGTTACAATTTACAATGTTTGGTATCTATTAAATTATTGCCAGACATAAAAACCAGTAGAAAATTCTGAACCATAATTAGTAGGAAAGTAAATTAAAAATAAATCTAGATATGACTCAGATGAAAATCAGAAATTAGCAGATAAGCACATAGAAATATTTATTTTAAATGTATTCTGTATGTTTTAAAAGGTAAATGGAGACATATTCATTATAAAATCTCAAATTGAACTTGTGGAGATATAACTTACAATGTGTAATTTAAAAATACTTTGGATGACATTATTGGCAGAATAAACATTGCAGATGAAACTATGAGTGAACTAGAAGACAGAGCAGTAGAAGTTAGCCAAATGGGAACTGGGAGAAAAAAAGAGAAAACAAAAACAAAATCAGCTGAATAATAATGAGCTGTGGAACAAATGAAGCAACCTAAAATACATAAAATTGCAGTCTTAAAGAATGAAAAAATTAAAATATGTATACTATTAAAATTGGTGAACCATTCTAAAGTCAATAAAAATATTAAAGATCCAAGATACTTAATGAACCCAACCATGTGCACACACACATACACACAAATTATTGAGCACTATTATATGTACACCATAATCAAATTGCCCAAAATCAATGATAAATAAAACTCTTAAACCAATAATTGAAAATAGGCGTCACAGACAAGAAAAAGGCATTATATTTTTTATTCAAAACACTGCAAACTAGAAGAGAGTGGTCCTATCCCTTTTATTTTATTATTATCATTTTGTTGTTGGTTGTTGCACCTACTATAATAACAACTTAAAAAAGGAACATCTATCTGGTTATAAATGTCTTTATAAACACAAAGGCTGAAGTCCTAGGCGGGTTTCCGAGGCAGCCCTGAGCATCCCACAGGCAGCCTACCGCACTGGAACCACGTCATGGCATTTCCTTAAAGCTAAAACAGTTCTAAGGAGAAAAAGAAAGAACTGGAGAGCCAGCACATCAAGGGTATCAACAAAGATTCCAGTCAATATGCAAGCAGTTTGCAGGGTTGCAGGGAGGTGCGTTGATCCTTGTGCGGAAATCCTCCAGGGAACAAGGAAGCTCAGGCATGTTGAACGCCAGCTTGGACAGAGCCCAACGTCTACGTGGGAGCTGCAGGAAGCAAGGCAGGCAGCAGCTGCTTCTTGAAGATCTGACATGGTTCCTTCATAAAAGTGCATTCTTCAAAAAGCAAACTACCCTATTCCCTTTTAAATATGACTATAACACAAACATAGAGTACGTATAGTTGTCAACATGGTATGCAAAGAACTGTCAAGGTGACTTTCTCAAATTAATTCATCTTCTTAAAATGGTTTTCTGTAAACCTTCTTGGGTTTGGGAAAGATACTTCAAGAACTAACTGGATTAATTTTAGAAAAAGCGTGACTTCAGGTCAAATGCATTTACAAAAGAACAACGATTCATGCAGGAGCTGAAGGCGTGGTCTGATTTAGCGAACTGGTCCAATGACTGCTTTTGAATGAGCTTTAAAACAATGGATTACATATTAAAATACAAAGTTTGACACCAAGTGTAAATATATTTGTGACTGTAGACACTCGAGATACTGGGTACCTCCTTGTATCCAGCAGCCTACACAAGTCAAGCAAACGGTGTGGTGGTCTTGGAGGTCTCCTCCTCATTGAGATGTAGGTGGAACTGATGGACTTCATTGACAAGAGGCTAAACTGGGCTATACCACGACCAGGGACAAAATAGGCTTTTAGCCTGAAGAAGGACAAGGGATGTGGATGGGGGGGTGGGTACGGTGAGGGGATGGGGGCCTGTCAGTTTTCATGCAGCCCTGTTGCTGGCTGGAAGAATGGGGGTCTTTTACCTTTGGGATCTCAGCACAATTAGAAGAGTAAAGTAAACACTACATGTTTAATTGGATTGGGACTCTGCTAATACAACTAGAGACAAAAGCAAAAAGAGTCTGGCTGTCATTGTGCTGCTGTAATTCATTTTCTATAATTTCAGTTCTGGGGATTTTCCTCAAGTGGATCTACTTGGCTTCTCATGATTCTTCTCATCCCAACCACTTCAGCTGCTAAGATGCTGCAGCACACCTCAGTCCTGTATCTTTTAAATCTTGGTAAAAAAAATTCAACCTAGAATTCTATACTCAGACAAGATATCTTTACAAAGTAAGTTAAAAGACACTACAGACAAACAATGGCTGAAAAAAGTTCATCACCAGGATATTCACACTATATGAAATATTAAAGAAAGCTCGTTGTGGGTGAGAAAAATGATACTAGATGGGAGCATGGATGCACATAAAGGATAGATAGGAAAGACAATATACCTACACAGAAAAATGTACTGGACACTTTTATTTTTTAAGTCACTTCAATCTAATTGAGTGTTTACAAATACTCATTTGTAATTTAGAGTTTCTACCACATGTAAAAATATACTGTATGACAGCAATGACACAAAAATTGGGAATAATAAGTACCAAATAGAAGAGTATAGTATTAATGTATGGTTATTTATGTTAAGTAGAATATCTCCTGAATGTAGAAAACAATAAGGTAAAGATGCAAAGCTAAATAAACCAATAAAATAACAAAACAAAATGTTGCAGTCTACAGGCCAACATAGCTAAAATATAATCATAAAAAATTTTGCAATAATTAAAAAAGGAAGAAAGGATAAAGTGAACAAGAGAAAATAGATTAAACTTAAAACAAATACTACAAGTTGCTATATTTAAAGCTAACATGATTAAATACCACATTAAAAGTACATAGTCTTAATAACACAGTTAATAGATTGTCAGGTTGGATAAAAAAGAACAGCCCAACAACATGATGCCTATAAATAAACATTATTTTCTTTAAAAATAAAGAAAAACACCATTTTCTTTAAAAATAAAGAAAAAATAAGCTAGAATAAAAGGATGACAAATAATATATCAAGCTAACACTAAACAAGAAACACTAAAGAGGCGAAATTAATATCAGAATGAGAATTTCAGAGCAAAGAAGAATGCCAGGCTAAATAAGGTCATTTCATGATAACCAAGTCAATTCAAGAAGAGACTATATTCCTAAATATTTATATCCCTAATAACAAAGTCCTAATAAATATAATACTAATTCATAGAATCAAAGGAGAATTAATTAACTCTATATTCACAGTGGGAGATTTCACACCTCTCTCTCAATAATTGGTGAAATAAATATAAAATTACTAATTATGTCAAAGATATAAAGAGAATGATTAATAAGCTTGACGTGTAGAACATTCCACACAACAGCAGACTATTGTTGAGGTAAGTTAGAGAACACCTTAAAAGATAAAAAAATTATACCCTGCTCATTAGTAGAAAGATTCAATATTGTTAAGCTATCAGATCTCCCCAATTGATCTGTAGTTTCAACACAATCGTAATCAAAATCCCCACAGACTTTTTATACAAACTAATAAGATAATGCTAAAATATATATGGAAATGCAAAAATCCTAAAATAATCAAAACAGCTGAGAAAAAATGGCAGAGTTGGAAGTCTCACACTACTCAATTTCAAATGTTATTATAAAGTTATAGCAGTGGAGACAATGTGATATTGTCAACGTTTAGTAGAACAGATTAGAGAATCTACAAATAAAATTAAACATACATAAACTACAGATTTTTGACAAAGGTGCAAAAGTAATTCAGTGGACAAAGTATAGTTTTTCAACAAATAAACTTGGAATAGTTGTATATTCATATGTAAAAATGAACTTTAGTATATATTTATAGGCCATATACAAAAATTAAATAGAGTGTATCATATACCTACATAAAAACCTAAGATACAAATCTTCTAGCAAAAAAACATTGTGACTGGTTCAGGAAAACATTGCTTAACTAAAACATCAAAAGCATTATTAATAAACATTCCAATTAAAAAAATAGCAATCAAAATAAAAAAACTGCTATTTAAAAAACAATGTTAAACAAATAAAAAGGCAAGTCATAGACTGAGAGAAAATGTTTGTTAACCATGTCTCTGTTAAAGTATTTGTATCAGAATAGATGAATAATTATCAAAACTCAATAAAAAATCCACTGAATAGACCATCAAAAATGGACAACAGATTTTAGCATACTATTCTTCACCAAAAAGATACATTGTTGGCAAATCTGTACATGAAAATATGCCAATATAATCAGTCCTTAGGAAATGCAAATTAAGTAGGTAATGAAATACTACTACATACATATTAGAATAACAAAAATTAAGAGGACTAAGAATTTCAAGCAATATTTGTATGTAAATGCTCATGGAAACTTTATGATAACCTTAACTGGAAACAACCCAAATGTTAATAAACAAGTATGTGGGTAAACAGTATTCCTCAGAATTAATATGAATGGAAATTATTCAGTAATGCAAAGGTATGATTTATTGATCCATACTACAGCATGGATGAATCTCAAAATAATTTGAATAATGGGAGCCACATGAAGAAACATGTCATTCCCTATGGTTCAATTTATATAATTCCAAGAAAATATGAAGCAATCTACAGTGACAGAAGGCAGAACAGTGGCTCCCTGGGCAAGTATAGAGATGTGGTCAAAGGGATTAATGAGAGGGATTGCAAAATGAAACTTTTGGGACTGATTAATACGTTTATTACCTTGATCGTGTTCAAGATTTCCCAGATGTTTTCATATGTCAAAACATATCAAATATACACTTCAGATATGTATAATTTCTTGTATATTAATTTTCTAGAATAACATTGTTAAAAACAAAAGAAAAAATTGTAAAAACGAGTATAGGTTTTAGAATGGATAGAGAGGTTTTTGAAGGGTTTCTTTGAGATCTTTCATTTATTTAATTATGTAATGACAATGTACAATAAAAAACTTTAAAAGAAAGTATAGATTATCGCATTAAAAATATGAAACTAGGGCACATATAAAAAATGAAACTATGGCTCAAGCCTGTAATCCCAGTACTTTGGGAGGCTGAGGCGAGAGGATCACCTGAGGTCAGGAGTTCAAGACCAGCCTGGCCAACATGGCAAAACCCTGTCTCTACCAAAAATATAAAAATTAGCCAGGCGTGGTGGCAGGTGCCTGTAATCCTAGCTCCGAGGGAGGCTGAGGCAGGAGAATCACTTGAATCCAGGAGACGGAGGTTGCAGTGAGCTGAGATCATGCCACTGCACTCTGGTCTGGGTGACAGAGTGAGCCTCTGCTTCAAAAAAAGAAAAAGAAAAAGAAAAAAGAAACTGAAAATTAACAAACAAATGAAACTTAAAATACACCAAAATAAATTAAAGATAGAGGTAATATGTTATAATAGAATATAGGTAAATAAATAAAGATTCCATAAGATAACAATTGCTTTCTAAGATGAAAAGCAAACAATGAAAAATAATGAAGATTTTAACAGGTAAGAATTTAAAATATTTGCATGTCATAATCAGTATAATCAAAATTAAAACGCAAAAAATGATGGAATACTAGGAACGATTATTCAGAAATTAATATATTTTATATAGAAATAATACAGGTAGGTTTATAAGAAATTTAATAACATAGAAATTTAAAAATGAGTAATCAAATCAGCAGTTTTGTTTCAGAAAATTAACAAAATTAAATGATTAGTTAATTAACCAGAATGTTCAGCCATACCACTAATAAAGGGAATAAAAATTGAGTTTTTTAGTCTTTAATAAATAGTATTCACTAATCATTGATCAAATATTAAAAATAATTATAATGATAAAAATATGAGAGATGGCCACTCATATAATTAGCAATGGAATGCACACTGGTGCATTCTGTCCAAAAAACAATTTGTCAATCTGCATAAAATGTCTCAAGTTTTTTCGAATCAATGTAAAACAGCTAGTCTCAAATTTTTGAGACATATTAACACAAGTATCCGCTTAATTTTTATAATAGCAATTTTTTGTGTGTGACAGAGTTTTGCTCTTGCTGCCCAGGCTGGAGTGCAATGGTGTGATCCTGGCTCACTGCAACCTTCACCTCCTGGATTCAAGCCATTTTCCTGCCTCAGCCTCCCATGTAGCTGGGATTACAGGATCCCACCACCACTCCCTGCTAATTTTTTGTATTTTTAGTAGAGATGGGGTTTCACTATGTTGGCCAGGCTGGTCTCAAACTCCTGACCTCAAGTGATCCACTGGCCTTGACCTCCCAAAGTGCTGGGATTACAGACATGAGACACCATGCTCAGCTGCAAAATTTTTAAAATAACATAAATGTCCAAAAATAAATTTAATGTGTGGCAAATATCTTAATATTTTTGAAGAACAATAAATAGTATGAGAAATGCCTATGATTATGTTCCGTAGAAAAAAATGAATAAATGTAAATGCATTAATTGCTTGTGATATGAAATTTTTATATTTAAAAAATGAAGGATAACATGGAGGAATAAAAGTGTTAATTAGATGTATTGACTTGCATATTATCTATTATATACATAAATTTTTAAATGTATAACAAAGGGGACTGGAACAATGAATGACAGACTTGCATGATTCTCTGAAATCAAGGAAAGGTATTGATCATTGAGACGAATGGAAGAGGGGATTTACAAGATGGACTTTGATATTTTACTCTGTATAAGCCTGTAAAGTTTAGATTTTTAACAATATCAATGCATTTGTACATTACCTCCATAATATGCAAATACTTCTGTATATGCTGCACTGTCACGTCAGTTTGTGTAACCCGGACCTGTTTCTTATCTCCCAACTTACTTATACTTCATGAAGAGATACGAGTAATCACTATACAATATATATGTTCAATAATTTAGAGACAAATTGTCATTGTGATGCACACACACACTGTGTAGACACACATACACTTGCAGAATAGTTTAGGAACAAATCCATTAGAATAAATTTATTTTGCAAGTAACTTAACATGGTACATTTTGCATATTGTTTACTACATCTGTATGTTTCCTTTTATTTACACTATCCTGGGAATGCCCTGGGCTTTTAATGCCAGGAAAAAAAAAAATGGTGCTTCAGTGTTAATGGAAAGGGTTAAAATGACAATGGAGCCTCAATAATTTTGCACGTTAGTTGAAGTCAGAGATAATGAAGAAATGCTTTAAAGCAAGTTCTCTTTGAAAACATTGAGAATATCTTGCTTGAGTTTTTGTTGTTAAGGAGACATAGTATTACCAATAATAATCAAAACCAAGCCATTGAAGATTAATTGGCATGAAATATTTGGCATGGGAATTTTACCTAATTTGAAATTTCAATAGATATTTTGGGAAGTCTTCTTATTACTACTATTATTCCATTAACAATTTTCCTTTAATCATTCCATTAACAATTTTTTGAGGGTTGGCACTTGAGCTGTTGCATTCCCACCTGCTCAAACATTTATAACTCTGCATTGTATAAATAAGCTTCAGGTACTTAAAAAGAGAACACATAAAACTCAGATGTTCTGTGAGTGAAGGGTTATTATTGCCATGTAATAATGTGTAACATGTTTCATAGTAACATCTGTGGTTTTCTTCCTTAACATTTATTTACTCTATGCCCCTGTGGTTTACCCTTTCAAATAAATTCAGTGAGGGAGAATCACATTACTATTCACTTGTCAATCTTGAGCCTGGGGCCTCTGGAAGGAGGCAGATCTTGTTTTAGGCTGGGAGCCCAGTGGGACCTCGTTGGGGGAAAGTGAGACTCACTGACTCTGAGGTGCCCTGCGGCTCCTCAAGGATGATTCTGCTATGGGACACAAAGCTACCTAGCCACCAGGAAAAGGCCAAGGGACATATGGGGCCAGTCCCCATGCTTAGCTGAACCAAGATTCTCTCTGCCTAATGGGTATACTAAGGCACTTGGTGGGGAGCTCATGATTATCTTGGTAATAATCCCCTCCTGAATTATATGTGCA
This sequence comes from Cheracebus regulus, assembly GCA_963574635.1. NCBI lineage: Eukaryota > Metazoa > Chordata > Mammalia > Primates > Pitheciidae > Cheracebus > Cheracebus regulus. Next base: position 17,054 of record CAUYQU010083781.1, read on the forward strand.
TGAAATAAACTCTGTCAAAGTCCAAACGTATTTCAGAGTTGCTAAGTTTGTAACTTTGGGGAGGATGCTCAACCTTCTGAGAATCTGCCCTCATCTGCCAAAGGAAGCTAATGATACTTGCCCTACCATCTTCTCGAATGTGGAGCAGTGCTCTAGCTCATTAATTAAGCAGATATGAATTGCGGCTGAATATGTTCCCTGATTCCATGAAAGGCAGCAAGGTCACAAACATGAATAAAACATGAATAAAACCACTCAACAGTGGTTCACAAATCTGTCAGGGAGACAAATAGGTAACTCATAGTGCCAAAGAATGGGGGTGCCATGATAAAACTACAGGCTATATGTGATGCGAGGCTTAAATGAAGAAATAACGTGGTTATGAGAGGGAGGAGTATGTGCAAAGGCTTTATAGAAAGGATGATGTTTTAGAGTCATTTTGAGAAATGAGTAGGAGTTTGCCATTGAGAAGAGTTGAAGGACATTGCACAAGGTGAAGAACATCAGAAAAGATGAAGTGATGTAAAGTAGAAAGGCACATGGAGATGATGTGCTTTGCTTAATCATTTTACTTGTTCCTTGTTATCTGCAAACTGGTTTACATGTGCAAGGTGATATCATTATCAATAAAACATTGAAATTATTTAAGAGCAGAATTCAAATTATTTAAGAGCACCCTTCGATGCAGATGACACAACTACTGGTCTGGTCTTTGTGGCTTATTTTCCTGTGTTATTTCACTAAATTATATTCTTATCAAAGTTAACATATGCACCTAGTTTAAAAAAGTCAAGTAGTACCATAAGTCTTAAAACATTCTACTCCCTGCTCTCATTCTCTAAAGGTAGCTACTTCTATTACAGCTATTATTTCTGGTATTTCTGAATAATGTATTCATAATGTTTGCTTGTTTTCACTTTGATACATTATATCTATTAACTTCTCAATATGAAAAATATACCTTTGGTCCTGTTTCCTCATCACTCACCATATACATTTGCTAACCCTATGCATCCAAGAGAAATTTTTGTATCTCATATGTGAAAATTATTGCTTAAGTAATTCTTTATACATATAAATTATGACTAAATATTATTCAATACTAAGCCTGTGTGTTGCTGTATATTATGATGAATCATTTCCTTGTTGTGTGATGCTACTTATTTTCTCATTTCCAAATTGTCTTGATCATTTTGGCTTAGTTTGGCTTAGTTTTCTAAGTATTTATCCTTAATTATTCCTGACACAAATATCTAACAAAAGTGTGAAGCTCCTTTAAATAGAGAAAAACAGGGTAAACATTCAGTCTTTTTCTTCATCTATTTTTTGGTGGGGAAAGACAAATCTTTCTACTTCAATTTTAGTGCTTACTCATTACCCCTTCTTGAACCCCGTTTAAATAAAAATGTACTTTAGTATTTCCTTGTTTTTTTTTTTATAATTTAAGTTCAGGGGTACATGGGCAGGTTTTCTGTATAGGTAAACTTATGTCACAGGATTTGTTGTACAGATTATTTTATCAGCCAGGTATTAAGCCTAGTTCTCATTAGTTATTTTTCTCGATCCTCTCTCTTCTCTCACCCTGCACCCTCCAATAGCCCCATTGTCTATAGTTCCCCTCTATATGTTCATGTGTTCTCATCTTTATAAGCTTCCACTTATAAGGGATAATATGTGATTATTTGTTTTTCTGTCTCTGCACTAGTTTGTTAAAAATAATGGCCTCCAGCTCCATCCACATTCCTGCGAAGATCATGACCTCATTCTTATTTATGGCTGCATAGTATTCCAAGGTGTATATGTATCACATTTTCTTTATCCAGTCTATTATTGATGGGCATTTAGGTTGATTTCATTTCTTTTGCTATTGTCAGTAGTGCTGCAATGAACTTACATGCACATGTATCTTTGTAATAGAAGGATTTATATTCTTTGGGTATATACCAAATAATGAGATTGCTTGGTGAAATGGTATTTGATATGGTTTGGCTTTGTGTCCCCACCCAAATGTCATGTTGAATCTTGATTCCAAGTTGGAGGTGGGGTCTAACAGGGGTGGTTTCTAATGGTTTAGCACTATTCTCCTAGTATTGTCTTGTGATAGAGTTCTCATGAGATCTGGTTCTTTAAAAGTGTGAAGCACCTCCCCACTTTGCTCTCTTCCTCCCACTCCACCATGCGAAGAAATTGCTGGCTTCACCCTTCCACTAGGATGGTAAGTTTCTGGAGGCTTCTCCAACCGTGCTTCCTCTACAGCCTGCAGAACTGTGACTCAATTAAACATCTTTTCTTCATAAATCAGTCTCAGATAGTTTTTATATGAGTGAAAGAACAAACAAATATGGTACTTCTGTTTTTACCTCTTTGGGGAATCACCACACTATCTTCCACAATGGTTGAACTAATTCATACTCCCACCAACAGTGCATAAATGTTCCTTTTCTCTGAAATGTCACAAGCATCTGTTACTTTTTGACTCTTTAATAATAGCTATTCTGACTGGTGTGAGATAGTATCTCATTATGATTTTGATTTACATTTTTCCAATGATCAGTGATGTTGAGCTTTTTTTTGTCATCTGATTGTTGGACACATGTATGTCTTCTTTTAAAAGGTGTCTGTTCATGTCCTTTGCCCACTTTTTAATGAGATTGTTTTTCTTTTGTGAATTTGTTTAAGTTTCTTAAACAAATGCTGGATGTTAGACCTTTGTCAGATGCATAGTTTGCAAAAATTTATTTTTCTGTAGCTTGTCTATTCACTTTGTTGAAAAAAAAAATTAAACTATCTTTTTTCTCCCTGTGCAGAAGCTCTTTAGTTTAATTAAATCTCATTAGTCAATATTTGCTTTTGTTAAAATTGCTTTTTGTGATTTCGCCATGAAATCTTTTCCCATTCCTATGTTCACAATGATATTGCTTAGGTTGTCTTTCAAAAACTTTATAATTTTGAGTTTTACATGCAAATCTTTAATCCATCTTGAGGTAACTTTTGTGTATCATGTAGGAAAGGGGTCCAGTTTTGGTCTTCTCCATGTGACTAGCCCATTATCCCAGTGCCATTTGTCGAATGGGGAATTCATTCCCCAATGCTTGTTTTTGTCAGGTATTATAAAGATCAGATGGTTGTAAGTGTGTAGTCTTATTTCTGGGTCCTCTGTTCTGTTCCATTTGTCTACATGTCTGTTTTTGTGTTAGTACCATGCTGTTTTGTTACTACAGCCCCGTGGTATAGTTTAAAGTGAGGTAATGTGATGCCATTAGCTTTGTTATTTTTGTTCAGGATTGCCTTGGGAATTCAAACTCTTTTCTGGTTCTATAATAATTTAAAAATAGTTTTTTCTAGTTCAGTGAAAAATGTCAATGGTACTTTGATAGGAATAGTGTTGAATCTATAATTTTCTTTAGACAGAATGGTCATTTTAAGGATGTCGATTCTTTATATCCATGAGCATGGAAAGTTTTTCCATTTGTTTGTGTCATATATGATTTATTTGAGCCATGTTTTGTAGTAGTTCTCTTTGTAGAGATCTTTCACCTCCCTGGTTAACTTATTTATATGTGTTTTATTCCTTTTTGGTAATTGTAAAGGGGATTGTGTTCCTGATTTGGCACTTGGCTTGACTGTTGTTGTTGTATAGGAAAGTTAGTTATTTTTGGAAATTAATTTTGTATCCTGAGACTTTGCTGAAAATGCTTATCAGCTTAAGGAGCATTTTGGCTTAGACTATATGATTTCCTGATATAAGATTATGTCCTCTGCAAACAGGAATACTTTGACTTTCTCTCTTTCTATTTGGATGCCCTTTGTTTCTTTTTCTTGCTTTATTTCCCTAGAGAAGACTTCAAATAATATGTTGAATAGAAGTGGTGAGAGAGATCATCCTTGTTTGTGCCAGTTTTCAAGGGGAATGCTTCCAGCTTTTGCCCATTCAGTATGATGTTGGCTGTGGGTTTGTCACAGATGGCTCTTATTATTTTCAGGCATGTTCCTTCAATACCTAGTTTATTGAGAGTTTTTAGCATGAAGGAGTGTTGAATTTTATTGAAAGCCTTCTCTACATCTATTGAGATAATTATGTGTGTTTTTGTCTTTAGTTCTGTTTATGTGATGAATCACATGGGTTGATTTGTGTACATTGTACCAATCTTGCATCCTAGTGATGAAGCCAACTTGATCATGTTGGATAAGTTTTTTGATGTGCTACTGGGTTTGGTTTGCCAGTGCTTTGTTGCATCAACGTTCATCAAGGACATTGGCCTGAAGATTTCTATTTTTGTTGTTATTATGTCTCTACAAGGTTTTGTTACCAGGATGGTGCTGGCCTCATAGGATAAGTTAGAAAGGAATCCCTCCTTCTTAATTTTTTTGAATAGTTTAAGCAGAAATGGTATCATCCCTTCTTTGTACATCTGGTGGAATTCAGCTATGATTCTTGGGCTTTCTTTTGCTTGGTAAGCTATTCATTACTGACGTAATGTCAGAGTTCATTTCTGGTCCGTTCAGGGATTCGATTTCTTCCCAGTTAGGCCTTGAGAGGGTGATAGATCCAGGAATGTACTCATTTTTTCCTACATGCTTAATTTATGTGCATAGAGGTATTCCTAATATTTTTCAATGGTTGTTTGTATATCTGTGGGGTTAATGGTAATATCCCTCTTGTCCTTGATTGTATTTATTTGACTTGTCTTTCTGTTCTTTTTTTAGTTAATCTAACTAGTGATCTATCTATTTTATTAATTTTTTTTCAAAAACCAGCTCCTGGATTTGCTGATCTTTAAATGTTTTTTGTCTCTTAATCTCCTGAAGTTCAGCTCGATTTTGGTTATTTCTTGTCTTCTTCTTTAAATTTCTTTGGTATCTGTTTGTTCTTGGTTCTCTTGTTATTTTAATTGTAATGTTAGGTTTCTAATGTGCGATTTTTTTTTTTTATGTGGGCATTTAGTCCTATAAATTTCCCTCTTAACACTGTCTTACCTGTGTCCCAGAGAGTCTGGTATGTTGTATCTTTGCTCTCATTAATTTCAAAGAACTTCTTGATTTCTGCCTTAATTTCATTATTTACCCAAAAGTCATTCAGGGGCGGGTTATTAAATTTCCATGTAATTGTATGGTTTTGAGTTAATCTCTTAGTCTTGATTTCTAATATGATTGGACTGTAGTCTGAGATCATTTCTAATAATTTTAGTTCTTTTGCATTTGCTAAAGAGTGTTATACTTCCATTTATGTGGTTGACTTTAGAGTATGTACCATGTGGCAATGAGAAGAATGTATATTTTTGGGATTTTTTTGGAGAGGTGGTGATTTCTGTAGAAGTCTATCAGATCTATTTGATCCAGTGTGGAGTTTGGGTCCTGAATATCTTTGTTAATTTTCTGTCTCAGTAATCTAATATTGCCAGAGGAGTGTTAAAATCTCCCAATATTATGTATTAGAGTCTAAGTATCTTTGAAGGTCTCTAAGAACTTGCTCTGTGAATCCAGGTCCTCCTGTGTTGGGTGCGTATACATTTAGGATAGTTAGATTTTCTTACTGAATTGAACATGTTACCATTATGTAATACCCTTCTTTATGATCTTCATTGCTTTAAAGTCTGTTTTATCTGGAACTACTATAACAACCCCTGCTTTTTTCTGTTTTCCATTTGCTTGGTCAATTTTTTTCTCCATCCTTTTATGTTGAGCCTATGTGTTTTAATGCTTGTGAGATGGTTCTCTTGAAGGCAGCATACCAATATCAGCTTGACATTGTGCCTTTTAATTGAAGCATTTAGTCCATTTACATTCAAGGTTAGTATTGATATATATTGATTTGATCCTGTGTTCATGATGGTGACTGGTTATTTTGCAGATTTTTTATGTGGTTGCTTTTTAGTATCACTGGTCTGTGTACTGTAGAGTGTTTTTGTAGTGGCTCATAAAACATCTTTGCTTTCCATATTTAGTTCTTCCTTCAGGATATCTTGTATGGCATGTCTGGTGGCAACAAGTTCCCTCAGCATTTGTTTTTGTAAAAAGGATTTTATTTATCCTTCACTTATAAAGCTTAGTTTGGCCAAATACGAAATTCTAGATTGAAATTTTTTTTTAAGAATATTGAATATGGGCCCCTAATCTTTTCTGCCTTGTGAAGTTTCTTCTGATAGGTCTACTTTTAGTCTGTTGCACTTCTATTTGTAGGTAATCTGTCCTTTCTCTCTAGTTACCTTTAACAGTTTTTCTTTCATTTTGACCTTGGAGAATCTGGTAACTGTGGGGCTTGGGGATGAACTTCTTGTGAAGTATCTTACTAGGTTTTCTGCATTTCCTGAGTTTGACTGTTGGCCTCTCTAGGCATGTTCAGGAAGTTCTCACAGATGTTATCCTGAAATATGTTTTCCAAGTTGGTTTCACTCTCCCTATATCTTTCAGTGACACAAATGAGTTGTAGATTTGGTCTCTTTACATAATCAAATATTTCCTGGAACTTCTGTTCATTTTTTTTTTTCCATTTTTTTCTCTATTATTGTCTGACTGTCTTATTTCAGAAAGTCAGTCTTCAAGCTCTGAGATTCTTTTTTCTGCTTGTCTATTCTGCTATTAATACTTGTGACTGTATTATTACATTCTATTAGGGTGTTTTTCAGCTTCATCAGATCAGTTATGTACTTTTCTATATCGGCTCTTTTTGTCTATCACCTCTTGCATTGTTTTATTATGATTATTAGATTTCTTAGATTGGGTTTCAACATATGCCTGTAGCTCAATGATCTTTGTTTGTATTCATATTCTGAATTCTATTTCTGTCATTTTAGCCATCTCAGCCTTGTTTAGAACCCTTGCTGGATAGCTAAAATGATCATTTGGAGGAAAGAAGGCACATTGTTGTTTTGAGTTTTCAGGTTTCTTGCACTGATTCTCATCTTTGTGGGCTTACTTACCTACCTTCAATCTTTGAAGTTGTTGGTGTTTTGGTTTTTTTTCTTTTCTTTTCTTTTATCCTATTTGAGGACTTGAGGGTTTGATTTTGATGTACAGTAGATTTAGCTAAATGGCTTCATTTCTGAAAGATTTTATGGGGCAAACACAAAACTCCCAACTCCTGGACTGGGTGCTCTAACTCTAGGGGATGTGTATTGAGCCTCAATTTTGTTTCTCTGACTCCTCAAGTCTAAGAATCCACTGCACTGGGATGGCCAAGCTGCAGCAGACGTGGCAGAGTGCTGGTAGGGCCTGGGTGCCTGCCTCCCTGGGGGCATTCACCATGGTGGTGGAGGCAATGCAGCTTGGCAGGGAGCAGGGAATTTCTCTGGAGATTTCTACAGGAGATTTTCTCTGCAGTCATGCTGGGAGTAGTGTTGGTTTAAAGTGGGGAACTTGCGGGTACAGGACTGGGTGTCTTCTCTGTGCCCCACAAGCAGGAGTGATTGCACAGGATGGGGGAGGATCTGCTGTTCTCTGTGCAGTGATAGGACAAGGACTGGGCACTGGTGTGTGCAGGGCTGGCTGGCTCTGTACCTGCCAAAGCTCTGTCTGAAGTGGCAGTTGGCAGGGGGAGGGAAGGCAGATTACACTCTTGCATGCTAGTAGGGCAAGAAAGGCTAAACTCATCCATGCAGACACACATCAGCAAGAGTGATTTGGTTTGTGGCCTCTATGGCCACACAGTCTTGATCAGGCACAATCCACTAGCACAGAAGCTACAGTGCAGGTCCCTAGGGCACCTGAGACTGCCCTGCAAATAGGTTTGGCCAGGCTGGGGCCCCAGGAGAGGCCAGCAGACCAAGGGCTGCTCAGGTCAGCTTAGCCCTGTCTGATGGGCAAGACTGCCCCTGCAGAGATCAGGTCTGACAGTTGCCCTAAACCTAAAATCTCCAATGGGAGTGAGTTAAACCTAAGAAGATGGGTGTCCCTGGCCATGATCTGCTAGACAATACCACCCCAAACCCTCTAGGGTTTGAATCAGCTGGGTTGCTGCCCCTACTACTTCTCTAAGCAGCTCTCTCTGCCAGTTTGGGTGCTCATGGTGGTCAAGGGGGTTCCTCCTGCTGGGGTTCCAGAGGCTTATGGTGAGAAGCAGTTATTCCTCATCAGTTCAGCTCACCTGTTCTCTCAGAGCCAGGAATGAGTCCTGGTATGCAGTGTGGCATACAGGGTTCCCAGATTTCTTTGCCTTCAGTCCAAATTCTGTATCTTATCTCCATCCACTCTCACTGTCTTCCTTCTGAAGGTCTGTTTGGAGCATGCCAGTTGTCTCAGTCCCTCAGTTGGAGCTGTTTCCTCTGGCTGTATCAGTTGTCCATCTTGTTTTCTCCTATTTCAGCATTTTTATTATGTCAAATGCTTGGTTTCCTGGATTCTATAACTTCCTATTTCTTGGTTGAATCCTGCAATGGTTAATTTTAGTTGTCAACTCGATCAGATTAAAGAATACCTGGAGAACTGGTAGAGCGTTCTGGTTGTGTCTGTGAGGTTATTTTCAGAGGTGATTGGAATATGAATCTTGGACAGAGCAAGGAAGATCTGCCCTCATTGTGGCTGGGCATTATCTAATTAACTGGGGTCTGGGATGAAACAAAAAAAGCAAAGAAATTAAAGGTGTTTTTTTCTCTGTCTCTCCTGAACCTGGAACATTCTTTTCCTATGTTTAGACAACAGAACTTTGGACTTTTGCACCTTTAGATTTCAAAACTTACACCAGGGGTCCCTTGGGTTTTCAGGCCTGTGGTATGAGAATTATACCATTGGTTTCTATGGTTCAGGGGCTTTTGGGCTTGAGCTGTACCGCTACTGGCTTGGACTGGGACACTTCTAGCAGCCCAGGTTCTCAAGCTTGCAGACAACCTTTTATGGAACTTCTCAGCCTCCGTAACTATATAGATAAATTATTCTAGTAATTTGTCTTTCATATATCCATATATCTATATGTCTATATTTCTCTTATTGGTTCTGTTCTTCAGATAACCTTAAATAATCAGATGTGTTGTGTAAAAAAACAAAAACAAAAACAACCAACAAATACTATGTGTAACAATAGAGATAAAAGAGAGAAAGAGTCAGTGAATTTGTTCTGGTGGATCCGATTGTTTCTCAAGCCTAGCTATATGTATGTCCTTTATATTATTCATCTGCTTTTCTTCCTAAGTCATCTATTTCTTATTCAATTAAATAAGCTGTAGAACATTCTGTTTACCTAAATTATTTGACTTTTGTTTCTAGCATCTGGTAAAGAAGGATTCCTGATGTACATTCCCTGAGACTACTATCTATTTTGTAAAATGTGATGCCAGTAGTACAATTCTGATGAATGAATTGATAAAATACCTTATGTGAAACACATAGCATAGTACCTAATGCTCACCAGCTGCTCATTTCCTTTACTACTTTCTATTTCAAAAATTTATATAATAAAATATAACCTCAAATTAATGTGCTTATTATTAATTTCAACAGAAAAGTGTCAAGAGTCATGAATAAGAAAATATACATAGCATTTTGTTATCACAGAAATAAAAGATTTTAGAGAAATGGTGTATTAACCTAAGTTCATAACTTTCTAATTTGTGATGTGGAGCAATTTGCTTAACAATTCTCTGTCTCAATTCTCTCATGCATAAAGAAGAAATGCTGGTTATCATTTCAAATGACTGATGTGAGTTGTAAATGAAAGGGCAAATGTAGGAAGTACTTAAATGATTTTACTCTCCTATTCTCCCTGAAACTTCACATCTATTCGTACATAGGATATAATTCCAACTGTGATTTGAAGTCTATGAATGTAATTTGATAGTGTGATTCATGGTGTCTGACATGAAGTTGATATAATGTATCTTCAGATGAAAAAACCAATCATCAAAAAGAAACAAAAATTTAGAAGCTATGATATAATCCATCTCTGTTCTATTTTAATAATAGAAAAAGAATAATGTGCCCACAGCCTCGGAGTCAAAGCCAGTTCCCCACCCAGCCCCGTACTGCAGAAGCCTGTCTCCTCTTTCCTTTCAACATGACAGATGCTGCTGTGTCCTTCACTAAGGACTTCCTGGCAGGTGAAGTGGCCGCAGCCATTTCCAAGATGGCAGTAGCACACATTGAGTGGGTCAAGCTGCTGCTGCAGGTGCAGCATCCCAGCAAGCAGATCACTGTAGATAAGCAATACAAGGGCAGTACAGACTGTGTGATCCGTATTCCCAAGGAGCAGGTGCAGTAACCTGGCCAATGTCATCAGATACTTCCCCACCCAGGCCCTTAACTTCCCCTTCAAAGATAAATACAAGAAGATTTTCCTGGGTGGTGTGGACAAGAGGACCCAGTTTTGGCACTACTTTCCAGAGAATCTGGCATCAGG